>CAJFCP010023095.1:6603-25620 GCA_904066005.1 Synergus itoensis | reverse complement strand
GTTCTTTAAAATTCAACTAAATCTTTTAAATATTATACAAATCTCTTGTAATCCCTTCAAATTCCTAGAAACCTCTTAATATTTGTTGAAATTATTGAAAATCTCTTGAAATCATTAGAAACCCAAATAATCTCAAAGAATGCCTGGAAATTCTTTGTAATCCTTCGAAATCCTTGGAAGGTTTCTAAAATCTGTTAAATAAATTTAAAAAGTTATGTATATAATACGAAAAAAATAACATGCTTAACATAAATGTCAATTTCTATTTTCCCTGACAACTACTCACATTTCCCTGACATTTCCCTGACTTCCCTGACAAACTTTTTTTTCCCTGACATTTCCCTGACTTCCCTGACTTCCCTGACATGTGGCCACCCTGGTCACTAGGAACTTTTCGGTTAGCCACCTAGAGCGATAGATCTCTGGCATCCGAACCCAAGCCGTGAGTCAAATTCGAATATAAAACTCACTTGTAAACCAAACTGTGTTCGTGATTATAGGTGTTGCAGTTGTCGAAGACTAGGAGACAATCAGCAAAGAACTCTTCGAGTTCCTCATAATCCCCATTGCCAAGTTTGTACTTTATCGTGCCAAAGTCCATTGGTTTTTTTATGTACTCCTCGTAATCAGGAACCTCGTCCTTGGTCACTGGACTCAGGAATGGCCAGGAGTCCCTGTGATGTGTCACGTCTGCGAGAAGTTCTTGGAGAGTTGCTTTCATGCTTTTCAAAGTCTGCTTATCGGTTTCTGCTGGTTCCTCGGCAGCACGTTTTGATGTTCTTCTCGTCTGTCTTGGCTCGTCTTCAGAGTTGCTGATGTCTAAGTAAAAGTCGGATTTCTAGAAACTCGGCGGAAAAGTTTTTTTCGCGTCTCAAAAAAGCGAAGGAAGCTCAGCTTTTTACTTTCACGTGGTAAGGTTCGAAGATTATTGAATAGAAAATTTGTATATTGGTTTATTAAATATTAATTATTTAGAAATAATTAATTGTTAATTCAGGAATAATAGAGAACGACCACTCGAAGGTCAAACAAAAATTTAGGACCATTTTTCGTGGTTAAGAAGTTTTTCCAGATGATTCTTTAAAATAAAAATTTATAGATTTATAAAATAATTTGAAAACGTCCCAAAGCGAAGATTTTAAATTCAATGCTTTCAAAATTCAGTCATTTAAAACTGCAAGTGTATAAAATTGGGCAATTTTAAATTGAAAGATTTTTTAAACAATTGAATATATTTTTCTAATGATTTTTAGAAAATACTGAACACCTTGTTAATAATTAATTTTGAGATTCGAGTTCGTAAGTTACAAAAGGGTGACTAGCTTTTTGAATAGCAGATTAATTAATTAGAAGTTTAATTAAAACTAAAGAAAAAATGAAATTAGATATAATGAATTATAATTTTAAATTAAGGGCATGTGATACTTACTATATGAGCAATTTTTTTCGATTTTATTGATTTTCAAATTACCCAACTTTTCAGCCACAAAAATAAATATTTTGCCCTGAAACTTTGGAAAACGGAAGAGAAGATTAAAACGGACCGTTATTGACTCTTTTTATCTTGTATAATGAAAAAAAGTTTAAATTTGCTAAAATTCGTAATGCATTTGTCACTTTGAGGTTAGGTGCTCTATGCTTTATGAGTGATCAAATTACCCAACTTTTCAACCACAAAAATGAATATTTTGCCCTGAAACTTTGGAAAACGGAAGAAAACATTAAAACGGACCGTTATTGACTCTTTTTATCTTGCAAAATTAAAAAAAAGTTTCACCTTGCTAAATTCGATCAAAAAGTATCACATGCCCTTAAAAAAATTTTTAAATTTCAAAAAGTAAATAATTTATATAGCCTATAGAAATTTGTAAACGATTCAAATTTTAAAGATCTCAAAAGTAGAAAATGATCCAAAATTGAAAAGCCTCCAAATTTAGAAATTTTCAGAATAAAAGTAAAAATATACAATTGAAAAAATTCCAAATTTATTTAACTAGCTAGGCACTCATTTTATAACTTTTTTTAATTAAAAAAAGGCTTTAAAAGTTTTAAAAAGATTTTTTTTTTGCATACCGACAAATGACTCGTTAATTTTTCCTTAAAGAAAAAATCGAAAATCGATTGAGAGCCTTGAAATTCATTATACGAGAACAATGTGTTTTTTTTATAACAGTCTATTAATTAATTAAATAATTACATAATTAATAGACAAGAGGCGTGAGAAAAGAATGTAAAAATTAAACTATATGAATTTATGAATAAGTAGCGACATTTACAAAAGGCACAGAATTATAATCATGCTAATTATGAACTTGGGAAACTACAAATGCATAATATTGTTGAAAACAATTATTTATTGATTTAAAAAAATCAAAATCTTCGCTTGAAAATAAGATATCATTTTAATTTTCTTTAATTTTTAGAATATTTCATTCAAAGCTACAGAAAGAAGAAATATTTCACAATAAAAAGATGAAATTTTTTAATACAATAACAAAAGCATTTTAGGGCCAGTTGAATTTCCAACAAACTGTAAAATATTTCCAAATACAAATTGTTAAAAAAATATACGAAATTGTGCATTTGAAAAATTGAAATAAGAACTAAAATATAAATCTTCGAACCCTGCACCGTGCGATAAAATTAATATCATTAAAAATATTCTACAGCGTTGCTAAAAAGTAAAAGTTGTTAAAGATTTAAAGAAAGCTGAGATAGAAGCTTGGAATTAATAAGTTAGTATTAAACACATAAAACACCAATAAATAATTTAAAATTTTGAAAAAACAGATGGAGAATAAGTGACACTGATATAGAAATCGGATATTAATTTAAACAACCTAAATATTAAAATAACTTTGAATCAAGTCCTTATGTTGGATGAAAAGAAAGGAGTCATGCATTCTAGATTTAAAATTGGTGATAATTTTTTTTAAATAATAGAATATAACAACAATAACAATGAATTAATAAAAACCAGGACGTTCTGCAATTTGAATTTTCAGCTTTGATCGAAATATTCATGTAATTTAAATATTTCAAATACAAATATCCAAATGAAATGCCTTCAACAAGTTTTTCAATCTCTTTAGTTATTTAAAACAAATAATTTATGCTTTATCTTTAATTTTATTTAACCACTGATGAGTGATAAAAATTCCTCGATTCTATTTTTACTGGCTTCCTCATCATTTTAGTAAATTTAAACGATTTTGACGAGAGGAACATCCTAATAAGAGGCAAGATGTTATTGATTGTAAATGCAAGATAGAAAATTGACATACAGCCGTCCCAGTCTGCAGAGTCTCTAGTGAGGAGGCTCTTGGCGAAGCCGTGGATTCGAGAGCGTGCTGTTGCTGCAGACGATCTCTCCGTCTCTTTATCCCTGTCTCGCCCCCTCACTAATAACACACCCAAAGCTAAGCCTAATTTCTTTCTTTTATTTCGAAACTGGGCAATTTTAACTCGATCTTTCCTTTAATTACCAATAAAACTTCGAATTTAAAGTTAAAATTTCAATACTCAAATTCAAAAGCAAAGAAAGGTTGAAGATCATCAAAATTTAATCTGAAAGTAAATATTAAAAAAAAACAGGAAATAAAATTGCCCAGATCGATTTTTATCATGAAAATAAAAAAAAAAAAACCTTAAATATTATTTCGACCTAGTGAGATTAGATTTGGGATAAGTTTCCAACAAAAAAGAAAAGCAAAGAATTAAATAAAAACGAGAGCAAATTCGCTGTAAGACTAAAGCCCATTTGATAATATTTCGACTCTCATTTCGAAAAATCGTAGTTCGGAATGAGGACGAGAACTGTAGTTAAGAGAGAAAGAATACATTAATTTACAATTAGGATTTTGAGAGGACTTACCGAGTTTTAAACTGACGTTGTATTTCTTTGTTTTGCAGGAGATGCACCAAAATTTTCCTCGGGGACACCTTGGAGGTGGTGGTTCGAAACATTTCCAGTGCATGCTTACCCTGCAGGTGTCGCAGGTAATCAATTTTCCACCAAGTGAACATCCCGAGCAGATTTGTGATTTGTCTCTGTAAATAAATAAAAAATAAATAAAAGGAAGAAAAACAAAACTAAAATGAAGTAACAAAAACGTACGAGTCATCGTCGCTCTCCTCATCATCATCTTCCTCATTCATTTCTTCATCTCCGTTCTCATCCTCGCTACCTGGGACTCTCTTGGCTCGATTCTGGCGCGTCTCTTTGGTTAATACTGCGTCCTCCTCGGGTTCGTCCTCAAACTTTCTTCTCTTCTTGGCTTTTTCCTTTGGCTTCACTTCTCGTGGTTTACACGTCATACAGAACCAATCGCCCTCAGGAATTGTCTAAAATAAAATTAGAATGAATAATTTAATATAATTAATCAAAAAAAATTAATTAATCAGTATTTTAAATCCTATCTTAAAAAGGTGGTGTAACGAAATGTCTCGAAAATCTCGCATACATTGTTTCGAATCTGCTTCCTAAATTTGAATCAACGAAATTTCATTGGTTTTTGAATGATTTGAAGTTGTAAAAAATAAAATAAATAATCGTGCGCGTAGCACGCGCGTTGGTCTGCTATTCTATCCAGGTATTCTCTTTACTAACGTTCAGTTTAGGTTTCAAACAATAGAGATGATGTCCTTTATTGCATCCGTCACACAGCAACATATTTTCGGCGTCTCTGCGCCTCCTACAAATTCGACACTGGGCATTCAGCGCGCTTCTTCCCCAGGCGATGCTGTTGTCAAGAGTGCTCAGGTGGAGGAAAAGTTGGGACCAACTTGTCGAGGCCATTAGGGAATGTTCCCACCTGTCCCTCGCCTCTTCGCTTGACCATTTTTTATCCTTCTCATCAACACCGAGGGGTTTTTTCAGGTACTTTGGTTCAATAGCGTGGTACACCTATTAAATAAATAAATAAATAAATATTGAGCACGTCTTTTTAACCCAACAATAAAATAAAATCTCACCTGCAAAATGGCGCAAGCCATTTGCCTAATGGACATCTGTTGTGTTGCGTCTGGACTCAATTCGTCCTCGCCAGCCGGGCCGAGATATTTTCCAGGATCACGGTAGGTTTTTGTGCCTACACTTCCAACCTCGGAATCCGGGGTATTCGGTCTGCTACTCCTCGACTCATTCTTGATCTTGTCTAAAGTAGAATTAACGGCAACATCCACCTCCACTTCGTTTAATCCATAAACGAGTCTATCACACTGCTTATCGTAATGAGTGTCCTGTATTGCCTTCCTCCACGAGTCCCGGTCAATCACCTTCAAGGAACCGAGACATCCAAGCTTGATCTTATCCTCCAAATCGAGGACATAATCTCTCAAGGTCAATTCCATAACAGAATCGATAGCCATATCGCTTGGGAAGTTTAGATTCGTGCTTTCCTTCTCCTGTTTTGACTTTTTCAAAGATTTGTTTGCGGATTCTTTTATCGGCTCGGTAAACTGAAGACAAAACAATGTCGGTTAATAAAATTAAAAATTCGCTAGAGGAAAGTGACTAAAATCTATGATTATTAAATTGTTACTTACAACGTCCGGATTAAGCTTGTGTCTCGGGCATTCTTCAATGACCTCAACGAGGTTCGAAGTTTCCATAATGAGATTATTCCTCAACTCTCCCTCTCGAATTCCCCTTTTGCAGAGCCCGTTAATCATTGCCTCGATGTCTTCCCGATTCCCATAGAAATTCCATTTAGATCCCTCTATTACACAATGAACCGGACATTCTTTGTCTCCAGTGCAGGCCATCAACGACTTCCTTATATCGCTCGCCTCCGTTCTCGACTCCTTTTTCGGAGATTTTAGTCCATTTTTGTCTGCGAAGCTCACCTTCTTCGGCGATTTCTTCGACTTTTTATTAAAACTGTTTTCCTTGTCATTAAACTCATCGTCAAATTTACTACGAAGGTACGTATAAGTCGTCTCTCGGTTTTGAAGTTCTGGGATGTGAGGAGTTCCTCCTGGGATACAAGTTCCTGGCCACCGCTCGTCATTCTCCACAAAAATTCCTAAAAAGATTTAAAAGGATTGAATTAATGTTTTTCTGACAAAATTATGCGACTTAAGCGATTTTCCAGTTTTCCTACCTGGAATGGAAAGGAATCTCCAATATCTACGATGTGCTCGATCAGATCCAAGCAAAACCATCATCTGATCATCCCTCGAAGCTATTTGAAGATCCTTTAATTTATTTTCGTACTCCTCTCTCTTCTTTTCCTCTTCGCAATTTCCGCGAGTAACCTTCTTCGGTTTTTGTTCAAGATCTTCCTCCACTTTTCCTTCCTTCTGGAGCTCCTTCATTTTCTCTCTCTCTTCCTTTTCCTTCTTTTGCTCGGCGACGAGAAAGGATTTTAGCTCCTTCTTGGCTTGATGCAACTTCTCATACCTTTCCTCGATTACATCTCGAATCGAGGCGAAAGTTAGAAGCTGGTTAATGAGGCAAGTGACGACAATGAGTCTTTCTTCGAGATCAAACTCGCAGACGCTTCTGTGACCGAGCATTCGCAAGATTCGAGGCTCGTTCATTCGCAAAAGAAGGGCTGGGTCATCGTGATTCGTGTAACCGCCTGGAAAAGAGAATTTCAGTATTAAAGAAAGCTATCGAAATAATAAAACGTTCTTTTTAAAAAGGAGATAACTCACCTCTTTGAGAATACCTCCACTTGGAAGCGACTTCGCTGATTCTTCCTCCGGAACTCAACAAATGTTGTCTCAAAATTTCGCTCAATGTGACATGATCAAGAACCAATTCTGAAAGCTGACATCCTTGATGATTCTGACACCAAGTGGAAGCCAGTGTTGCGAGTTTTGTAGCTTCAGCCATCGAAGGAACTCCCTTATCAAAATTAATATCGTCATTCAAATCGGCAGCGTCTGCATGAATTTCATTTTCCTCCTCCGCCTGGTACTTAAAAATATTCGCGAGGAGAAGCTGCACCAAGTCGCTAAAGGGACCTCCAACGTCCTTCACCATCATCGCCTTCTCGAGAATGTCGAGGGTCAAACCTCCAGTGAAATAAGTGTTCACTTCCAACTCCTCGTAAAAGAATTGAAGGAACTCGAGGATCATTGCAAAATCTCCGAACTTCTCGTTCGGGATTCCACAATTTATTGGAACTGCAGAAGGAAGTGGAGTCAAATCCTCGCATTCTAGATCCTCTTTTGGCTTGTTCCACTCTTTTACGTAAGCTTGGAAGGCTACTTGAATCTGCTTTTCTTCCTTCTTGCGCTCTTTTCTCTCAAGGCGTTCCTCCTTTCGCTTTGCCTTTTCCTCGAGGGCGCGGGCTTTTATGTCTTCTTTGAATTTTCCGTTTACTCTGAAATCGAAGGAAAAGGGATTATAATTCATTGAAATTTCTTGAAATTCCTAGAAACATCTTAAAATCTTTTAAAATTATTGAAAATTTCTTGAAATCATTAGAAACCCAGAGAATCTCAAAGAATACCTGGAAATTCTTTATAATCCTTCGAAATAAATATTAATTTCTATTTTCCCTGACAACTACTCGCATTCCCCTAATATTTCCTTGACAATTTTTCTCCCTGACTTCCTTGACATGTGGCCAGTCTGATATTCCAAACATACCTCGGTTTTCTTTGTTTTTTCTCAACCATTCCGCTGTTAACTTTCTTCAGTGTATTCGGCTTCTCAAATTTCCTGTGTTTCGTCACATCTGAAGTGAGGAATTTATCCAAGGAAGTTTGTTTAATGACTTTCCTCGGTCTTGGAGTAAAATCAGGCAAAGGTCCGTCGAAAATCGTATCGAATCTCACTTTAGCGATGCCATATTTTTGCAGAACGCTTTCCTGGAATAAAAAATAAAAATAGAAGAACAGACATAAATTGAAATTCAATCAGAGTGAAGCAATACATTTTAAAAGCAGGATTTGTACCTTAACAACCCAAACGCCGTTAGTGCTTTGTTCGCAGAGATGCTTGAGGAAAATCTTATTACGTTCTCGTCCATATTGCTGCTTCTTCCTTCGGACTTGTGAAGCCTCGAGGATCATTGTTTGACTCTCGTCATCTCCACAGTCTAATTGTTCCACTTCGTAGCGAAATAATTTCGAGGGAGGGTTAGGCGTCCTTTCTTGAGGATTGCTGTTGAAACATTATTTTTAAATTAATTCGAGCAATAGGATTTTTAATATTCAATCTTTAATATTGACAAATCTTTAATACTAATAAATCTTTCATATTGATAAATAAGTACCTTCCATTTTCTAGAATATATTGTTTGATTTGTTGTTCGGTGGGGGCGATAACTTGGAGAACATGGCATTCACACCAGGAATCTTCGGTGAAACTCGCTTCAACCATTTCTCCTACGAAATATCGATCCCTCGCATATTGGTATATGTCTTCGAGCATCTCGTTGAAAGACGTTCTATGAGTTCTATTTGATAGGTACAATATTGGGATTCGCAGCTGGAATAAAAAGGGAAAGTGTTTTTTTATTTCTTTTTTTTTAACATTAAAAAATACAACGATGGAATGTGAAATAAAGTTTTTTAAAGTAATTAAAATATGAAAATTGAGGTTTACCTCCATTGGAAATTCCTTGAAACTTCGCGCTGCATTTTCTTCGCTTTCGAGAGCTTCAGCATAAGTGAGACCCGATTTTCCCGTGATACTGCATGACCAGACAAGAGAATTGCACAGGATGATCCTCGCACAGAATTCACTGAAATTGAAACAAAAAATATTAGATATTTTCTTTTACATTCATTTTTTGCTTTAATCTATTCTACAGATATCAAATTTGCGGTTTTAGATATTTATTGTGTAATATTGTGCAATCTCCAATTTTTAAAATAAAAATAGTTACGAATTAAAATTTATCAATATCAAACTTTTGGATACATCATGAAAGTTTGATTATTGTTCCTATAATTCTAATTTATATTCAATTTTGAATTAAAAATTTTAAAGAACCTTTCTTCATTATATAACGTTTCTAATTAAAGACGCGAATTTTCTGTCCTTTGAACGATTAAAACAGTGAATGAAATAAAATTCTCTAATCTTCAATCCATTCGAAATTTTCATCATAATGAAATAATGAGATCCCTTAATTACTAGTTTAGATGTAAAATATTTAAAAACTCTCTCGGGAAGTTTTTGTAATCTTCTATTTCATCTGGAATCATAAAATTAAAAAATAAATTTTCTGCAAGCTTTATATTATAAGATAAGATATATTATAAAACAATTAAATCTTAAAATATTTATCTAAGAAATTATATTTAAAAAAGGGGAGAATATCTTAGAATTTACACTATTTCTACGAGAATTGCATTTTTATTTACAGAAATCTAACTTGCACCGACTGTCATTCTGAAGTATCCCATTTTTCAAATTAAATCATTTACTTTCTTCAATGCTATGAGTTATCGAGAAAACAAAAATCTCTTAAAAACCACTTACACCTACAATTCGTGCAATTCCTTAATTAAATTCCCTCCAAACCTTTTCTAACAAACAAATAAAAACTGTACAAATAGATAAACAAACACAACTTCCGAGAACTTATCTAGAATCTCAAACCAATTCCACAAGAATTGCGGAACTCATTCCCAATCATTTCAATAAGAAATCCTCTCTATCCTATGATTGAAAAGTTCTGAACGTTCAAATGAACGAATTTTTGTATTGATTGTATTTGTAACTATAAAAAAATTTCAAATATTGATTCATTTACATTGAAAATAATAAAGAATGAAATAAACTTGCAATCCTGATTGTTATTTTTAGTTGGCACAATATTTCTGGATAAAATTTAATTCGAAAAAAATATTTCGTTCATTTGAACGTTCGCAACTTTATTCACATTTTATCCTCAAATTCTCATACTTGAAAAAGCATCAGAAACTCCAGTCCAGCTTCCAAACAGCAATTGGAATTCTTGAAAACAAATCTTTTTAGAGAATTCTGCTCAAGCGAAATCTTGAAAACAACGAAAAATAATCGCATCTTAAAAATCGGGATCTCGGGATCCGACGGCGGAAGAGGCCAAGTAACGGAAAAGAAGGAGGCGGATGAGTGACAAACTGACAACCCCGTCTTGTTCGACTCTCAACAGTATCAACTTACTTGTAATCCTTGAAGATTTCGTTGGTAACCTCACAATGATAGACCTCGTCGTCATCCCGGAAATCCGAGGAGACGTGGAGTTTTTGAAAAGGCTCGTTGCGTAGTAGCGGCATGTCGATTTAGTCCTTGGCAGCTGCCGTAAGACGCCCGAGAAATCAATCCGAGTGATCTACGTTATTCCCGAACACGACGTGCTCGGCGAGTCGAATGTTCGGAAAAAAACTCACGATCGCGTCAAAGACCGAATCTTCGATCGACACTTGGTCCGAATTCACGCGCCTTGGAAAAATTCTCACCGCCAAACTATTTTTCAGTTTAGACGTAAACAAATTCAGCTATTTGTAACGTACACTGATTTTTCCGACTCATGACAAAGCCCGATTTAACGGTGCTTGTGAAAGAAGCGCGCATTCACTACAATCTCACACACACAACACCTGCCACCATTTTCGATTTCGAGATGCGCAAAGCGCAAACCATCACCTGCACAGACTTGTAATGGCGGCTAGCCAATCAAGAACTCTTTAACTTTAGCGGGGATTTTGAATATTTTAAAATAAGCATGGTATTTTATCTTTTTTAGAATTAGGATATGTAATATATATTAAACTTAAATTCTCTGAAGCGATTTAGAAATTGCAAGAGAAAATCTATTTCTTCGAATTTTGAATATCAGGAACTGTATCAGTAAATATTTATTGTTTTTTTTTATTTAGTGCCTAATTGCACATTAATGCGCAGGATTGCGCCTGCGCGATGGGAATAAATCCCGCTTTTTTTAAACACGCGATTTTTGAAGTTTTTTTTTTTATGTCAATTTTGTTTAATCATCCAAATAAATCAAGTAACCCTGGTAAGATCATATTTTGTAAAATCAAATTTTACAGCGATACTAGTTGTTTTCTCGTTTTTAGAAAAAGGAAATGAATAAGGAATTTGATTAACGTTGTATACCTAAACTAAATTTGGCGGGATCTCAAAATCCAATCACGTGATGTAAAACTTTAGCGGGAAAATTCAAATTGAAAAACAGGAAATTCATTGTAAAATAGGTAAAATGCCATAGAATCGTCGAAGAATCATTTTACAGCAAATATTATATCTTAAAAATAACAAGCATTCTTTAATCACATACGAAGTATTATATAATAAAAAAATTTAATAAATCTAAAGAAAGTCGCAGTTAAAAGTCGAGCCATTGAGAGAAATATAAACATTTTTGTGGTGTAATGTCTCCCTCATCACAACAGTTCTTCCTCACCTGGAAAAAAATGCAGTGCTTATTATACATTTTTTAAAAGTATAATTATACAAGGTGTCCCATTTTAATCGATAGATTGAAATATCTCTTAAAATACCCTATCAACAAAAAAATTGTTCAGACGAAAATTGTAGAGAACATAGGCAGTCATTTAACGGTACTATTAATTTGGAACTTGAAGTTAATTTTCAAGGTCATTTGAAGGTCAAGACGATTTTTTGAAAATCGCAATCCCTATTTTTTACTTTAGATTTTAAAAAAGCGGAAAATTTCACGTCAAACATATTCTATGAGACTCTTTTTTGTTTTCTTTTTATTTAATTTTTTAAATTTTTCTTAAGGTCAATATGGTCAAGACTTGTTAAAAGCATTTAGAACGCTTGATATTCTCAGGAAACTACGATAATTTCAAAACCAAAAAGGGCATCTGGCCGTTTTTTTTTAGACATTTGACCTTTCTAATGTTACAAAAGTAAATTTCTCATAGAATATTTTTGACGTGAAATTTTCCAATTTTTAAAAATCTGCAGTCAAAAATAGGGGTTCCCATTTAAAAAAATCCTCTTGAATTTCAAATGACTATATCATTTTGTTCTCTACAATTTTTGTCTGAAAAATTTTTTTTTAGATGGAGTATTTTAAGAGATATTTCGATTCATAGATTAAAATGGGACACCCTGTATAAAATCTAATTAAGCAATTTTAATTCTTAAGATTAAATACTAACTGGACAAACACCACAAGGGCTTGCGATCAATCCTGGGAAATTTAGCAAGGGTTCGATCGCTCGATACATGTTGACTTTATCGTTTGTGAGAATCTTTTCTGCTTTTCCATCATAAACTAAAGTGTTTAGGATCATCTCCATATCTTCCACTGAGAGCGCAACCTGGAAATAAAAAAAATTTCAGTTACTCTCCATTTGAAAATATGTAAATAAAAATAGAATTAAAACAAAAGAGTATCTCTTTTTTATAACTACCTTGCTGATTTTCAAATCAGTAATATGCTGCCAAACATCCCGCGAGCTGACATAAGAGACATTTCTAGCCGCGAGTGGTCCAGATTTGCAATCTGCCAACTTCGCTTTTTGCCTTTGCAAATATTTATAGCAACAATCGTTTAAAACATCGACAAATTCGGCCTCGTATTCCTGATCCTGATACCAAGCTCCACCAGTTATGGATCTGTCTGGCTGGAGGTCGTAGAGCATAAATACTTTTTTCTTCCCAGCAGCTACGGATTTAACTGTCTTGATAATCTTCTTAGTCTCGAGAATTTTCAGTGTTTTAGTTAATGAAGTGTTATTCAGATTGGACTTCATTCTTATGTCTCTGATCCATATTCCCTTGTTGCCAGCTTCTTCGATTATAGAATAGACTATCTTTTCCTCATTATCTGAACCCTTGGCAATTTTGACTTTCGAAGGATCTTTTAGCTTATACAAGACAGTTGAACCTTGTAAATAAATTACAATATTTCCTCGGCTAATAAGCTTGTTTACAATGTTCATTTTTTCATTTGCACTAACATTTGGCAGTTTGGCTGCTATATCCTTCTCGGAGAAACCTTTTGGCTTCGACTGAGCCAGTTCCAGCAATCTAAAACAATTCGAAAAGTTATTATTGTTATTAGCACCAATCTACATACCAACATCTTCAGTTTTCTATTCCACAAAAGAGAACGTATTTTCAATATATTTAATTCCTTATAATCAATTCATAAAATATGTGTAATACATTTTTTTAATTCCTCCATGTGGAATTTATGCTTTGAAAATTTAATGTTAATCAATTTAAGTCTGCTTCTAGAGAGTTTAAATAATTTTAATTCACCCAATGTTAGCAGGGATTAATTAATTATTAAATATAAATAAATATCAATTTTGATATTTTCCGACCGTATAAGTTATAAAACTATTTAATAATGAAAAAAAGATGGGTTAAATGTTAGAAAATTTTATTAAGTCGATTTAGAGGAATAGGATTTGCACTTTTTCTTTTCCTGTTGGTGGATTTTTAGACGGAGGAAAAAATGAACACAAATTTTCAATTCTTCTCAATTCAACCCTTATTATATATTACCGGGTATTGAAACATAACCTCAACATTTTCAATTCACAAATTCACATTTTTAAAAATAACAATCTATAGTATACAATTAATAAACTGTATTTAATTAAAAATGAAAAATTCACTCAGATAAACTTTGGAAAAAATGACAACAATACGAATTTGTGGAACTAAAAATTAACTTTTAAAACAAAAAAAATCTGTGGGTAAATTGATTGGACTTATAATTTGATATTTACTTTTGTTCGTTGGCATCAAGGCCACTAGCTCCATTTTGTTGAACTTCCATTTTTTTTCTTCCTTAAAATTTATAAAACTTTTATTTACAAAACAGAATTATATTAGCAAGCTCTGTGCTGCTCTGACAAGCTGCAAGCTGCAAGCTCCGAAGCATCAGAATTTTTCGCATTGATTGCGGGTGGAAGCTCGCAGAGGGAAAGACCGCCATCTTGGGATGTAAAAAATGTAAGAGGCGATATTTCGTTATGAAATTAATTGTGCATTGTTTTTGCATTTTTTATAAATGTGCATATACTTTTTCTAAATTATTAATAAATTTAATTAATTTCATACAATTAATTATGCAGTTATGCACATTACCGTGTTTCTTGTTTAAATTTCCCGGCATGATTTTACATACCAATATGGTCAACTTCCCCAAAAAGCCTGGGGCGCTCGTATCGCTTCATTCTACCCGCGAATTTTAAATGTTCACAATAATATACTTAGATATCTGATTATAACAAAGATAATATATATAATTAGAGATTAATTGATAGTTTAATGAATACCCACTAAATTAAGAGTAATTTTCGTTTTATCAGTTTGAAAATAAAGTAGTTAGTTAAACAAAAATAATTGTATTTCCTAAAAATCCAAATACATATGTTTACATGCGCAGAAATCATTATTTTAAGTTCTGCGCATGACCTCTAGCTGTCAATTTTCTAACCTTAAAAAGAGCTTCAAAATAAAAACGTGCTCAGTCAAAAACGAATTTTTAATTGTGAATAGCAAAAAATTGAATTGAAATTTAGAGTAGAAAAATGTGTTTAGAGTAGAAAAATATAGAATGGAAGATTCAGAAGATATTAGTGAGTTGGAAATCGCTTCAAAAGCATGGCAAAAATCTGTGGAATCTGCTAAAAAGGTAAACAAATAACAATTCACTTGTTTTTTAATTAATTTTTAACTTCAGGAACTTCAGTGCTTAATATCAAATATATATGATATTGACACAGTGCCGTAACGAGGGCGGGGCGACCGGGGCGCAAGCTCCAGGGGGGCGCAGGTCAAGCAAACAAATTTTCAAAATTTTTTCAGAAATTTTTTAAGGTTATTAGAGCCAAGTTCTATTCTAAAAATTCGATTTCTTCATTTTACTCAACGAATATTAAATTTGGAATTTTTTCCCTCTGTAGAATTAATCAATGTTTAACTAGAATTATGCGTACAGAGTGAGAAATTATCAAATTCGAATATTTTTTAAGTAAAATGAAAATATTCAATTTTGAAGTTAGATTTTGAATTCCTCGTTTTATGCAAAAAATATCGAAATTAAATATTTTTTCGCTCTGCATACAATTTTATATTTGAAAAAGGATTAGTGTTACAAAGCGAAAAAATATTTATCTATAATTTTCTTTGAGTAAAATGGTGAATAGAATTTTGAGCTTAACACTTGGGTACAACCCCCTTAACTTGAATTATTTGTAGAATTGTAAAGTTTCCTACGAAGCTATATATTAGACTTTATACAATAAGAATACAGAATAATCTTTTCGAAAGTGTTGATATAATTTTTATTTTAATAAGCCTCTAAGTATAACCTAAATACGTATATAACTTACAATAAAATTGATTTATTCCATAAATAAAGGGTAAATTAAACATATATATAATCATAATCTATTCCAAATATATCATTTATATTCGGGAAAAGAACAGATTTTTAATTAAGAGTCCCAATCGTCGTCACTTTCTTTTATATAACTAATGTTGCTTCCTCCGTTTTCTGTAATGTAGGGATGGTCTTGTACAATATGATTTTGTGCAACATGATCTTGTGCAATATGATCTTGTACAATATGATCTTGTACACTGTGTTCATGTGCAATGTACTCTTGTACAATTAAAGGGTCTTGAGACTTACTCTCACCTGAAAAAAAAAAAAAAACATTTATGTTAAAAGATTTCACACATTTCAAGTACATCAATAAAAAGATTAAAATTCCCTTACTGTCTTTCATCTGTGCAATTTTCTTCGACATGTAAGCCTTTGTTTTCTCCACATGGGCATCTGCTTGTGCGAGACTCATATTTTTTACATTAATTAAATACCATTGAAATATGGCTGAAAAAAATCAAGTTTCTTAGCATACAAAACGTTTCTCTGACAGAAAAATTATATAGAAAGTGAACTTACATTTAATAGCAAGCACTTTCTCTGGATCCAACCTTCCTTCCGATGGAGGGCCACTTCTATTTCTATTTGATCCTTTTCCTGTAACTGTTTGCTGAAGTAAAGTCTGATAAGGAAACATAGCGACCATCATTTGTCTAATGAACTGTGCTGGTGATTTGCAGTCTGTCGTTATTAAATTCCAACTTTGCATTGGTAACCACTGATTCATACCAAGATAAATCTGCAATTATCAAAACCATTTGTTTAAATCAATAGATATTAGATACCTATAAATGACTTTAACATTTTCCACTAATTTTTCAACAAACCCTGTTAGTAGTTTTGCAAATAAAACCAGGTGTTGGCTCCCTTTCGACATCCCTGCCTCCTAATTGCCCTGAAAGTTAAAAAGCAATTCTTTTAGTTCCGAACGTAGACGTATCCTTATTTCAAAAAAAAAATTTTTTACTCACCATCAAAACCTTGGAGAATTCTTTCCTGCAAGCGTCGATTTAAAACTCTCAATTCTGCCGCTTCACGTTTTAATGTTTCGAGTTCTTCTTTAACATTCTCAAGACTGTCGACTTTTTCTTGCAATTCACCGAGTGCAGTTTCATATTGATGCACCGTTCTCGTCAAATTATTAATTTGTACCTTACAAGCCGTGTGGTCAGTCGCCTATAATCAAATAGAATAATTACTGTAAGTTCCACAAGAACCTCATCACGATTTCTGGAAAAAGAAGAAGTTTTTGTTTTAAAGAAACAAAAACAGTTTTAACGCACCATCAAAAGACCAAAATGCTTTTATATATTCGATTGATTAATCGCAATCACTGTTGAATAAAAAGCGTGTCCAAATTTGGCATTTTTGTGTTAATTTTCCGACACATAAAACAAGAGACTTTCAATATCCTACGGTAATTCCTAAACATTTTTTTAAATGTATCTCGGCCATTTTTTATGGAAATACGAAGGATAAAATCTCACAAGGTGCAAAATGGTCCTCTCCATTTTATAGATTAAAAATATAAAATGTGCAAGATAAGATTACATAATTTTCTAATTGAAAGAATAATATTTTCCAGCATTGGACGAACCTGTTTTGGAGTTAATCTCGAGAAGCTTTGGGAAACTTCTTCGTGTCCACTGCTTTCTACAAAACACAGTTTCTTCAGTTTTATTACAAAAAAAAACAGAAAGAAATATATTAAAGCAACTGAATTACAAATTAAACGTCTTTCTACCTTCAGCTGATTTGTTCCCTGTAAAAAGGACAGCATTGAAGGGCATCAAAGGGCATATAATGGCATTGAGCATTTAATGCCACTCTATGCGAATCAATTCCGTTTTTGTCCTGAATGCCAATTAATGCTCTTTATGGATTAAAACTGATTTCATCTAAATTCATTTGAATGCGCAGAATTTTAAGACATTGAACTGACTTCTTTCTAATGTCGTTGAAAAAATTCAAAGTTCACAAATTAATGCCATTTAAGGGTGTTGGACCCATGTGTTAAGCTCAAGATTCCTTTCTCCGTTTTACTCAACAAATATTATAGATAAATATTTTTTTGCTCTGTAGCATTAATCTTTTTTCAAATATAATACTGCGTACAGAGAGAAAAAATATTAAGTTTCAATACTTTTTGAATAAAACGAAGAATTCAAAATCTGACTTCAAAATTCGATATTTTCATTTTACTTAAAAAATATTTGAATTAGATATTTTCTCGCTCTGTACGCATAATTCTAATTAAAAATTTATTAATTATACGCAGGGAAAAAATTCCAAATTTAATATTTGTAGAGTAAAATGAAGAAATCGAATTTTTAGATTAGAACTTGGCTCCAACACCCTTAATGCTTTTCTTTTTTTTTCTTTTCTTTTTTTTTCTTTTCTTTTTCTTTTTTTTGTCTTTCACGGAACAAAATAATGAATGAGTTGATGCCATTTAATGCTTTTCGGCAAAAACGGAATTGATTCGCAAAGGATGGCATTAACTGGCATTAAAAAATTCAATGCCATTCTATGCCTTCAAATGCTCTCCTTTTTACAGGGTTACCTGTCTGGTCGTGATCTGGTATCATCATGCCTTTTTCCTTTAGTCGTTTCCATCTCATACTTGTTTGTTGTGATACTGGTGTGGACATGTGCTCCTCAAATTCCGGTCGACACATTTTATAATATTTCGTATGCGGCTCTCCCATGTTCATAATTGAAGATTTAAAATAAATTATTAATTAACTGAAAGATAATTAAAAGTTTTGTTTATTTCCAAGGCGTCTGTTGCATACAAAGAATGTAAAGAATTCAAAGAATACATAAGTACGAGGAATTTAAAAAATACAAAAGAATTCAAAGGATGCGAAGAACACAAAAGAATTCAATAGTCATATAAAGCAATGGACGTGGAAAGAAAAGAAGTAATACTCTGAAATATTAAGTTTCTCTTTAGAAAAATTGTCCATAAAAATACGAATGTTGTTAATTGTTTATCAATTTATCATTAATTTTCGTACCCGATTCACTACAATTTTTATAGCAGTGTTAATAAAAAGAAATTTGAAATTACACCTGTATTGATTTCAGAGTTGTGGTTAGTAATATATTCCAGTCATTCGTAAAGAAAAACTATTGTCTATAAAAAGGCAAGGCTTGGTTTCATTTTTTTCAAAAGATAATATTTAAACGTAAATTCAAATTTCGCCCAAGAGAGCTCTTTAACATTTAATTCACTTCAATTCAAACAAGAGAAGACTGTAAACAATAAACATTTGTCTTTTATGACTTAATTTATAGGTTAGTTCTCTACTTACTTTTTGCTTTCACTCTTGTATTCACTTTTTTTATATTCACTTTAAAATACTGAGAAGTAAAAGAAACTGATGTAGACATTAAATAGTGTAAAATTCACAAGTTTGTGTTTAACGATTAAAGCGAAATAAAACGAAATGTTCCAGATAGAAAAACTTATTCGTCTTCCTTTCTGTTGAATGCAACTCAATCCTCTAAATGCACCATATAATGATTAGGGTTGTAAAATTTCATGAAACTTTGGTCAAATGAAAAGTTTCATGAAACTTTGGGGGTCTCGTGAAACATTTCAATGTTTCAAAGAAGGCGGCGGGAAAATTCAAAATAAGCACGAAATGCCTTCCTTGAGGCA
>CAJFCP010023086.1:884-14558 GCA_904066005.1 Synergus itoensis | reverse complement strand
GTCATTAGGGAAACCAGTTCAAGCACAAAGGTGAGACCAGTTTTCAACGCTTCTCAATGTACTAATTTAGGTGTCTCTCTGAATGAATTACTGCATTCGGGGCCCAAGTTACAGACAGAACTTCTGGATGTAATACTTCGTTGGAGGTGCTACCTGATTGCCTTTACAGCAGACATCGAGAAAATGTTCCGACGGATTTGGGTTCACTCGGACGATCGCATCTATCAGAAGATACTTTGGAGATCGCATCCTCAAAACGAACTACAGACATATCGTCTTAAGACCGTAACTTTCGGATTTACTTCATCACCTTACCTAGCTATACGGACTTTACACCACTTGATAGAGAATGAGGGATTCAACTTCCCGTTAGCTGGGGATATTCTGAAAAGGGAGGTTTATGTGGACTATGTACTATCCGGAGCCTACGATATTGCTACAGCCACAGAGAAACGTCGCCAAGTATACTCACTACTAAAGGCAGGTGGTTTCATCTTAAAAAAATGGTTGACAAATTGCGAGGATATTCTACAAGAAGTCCCGGAGGATTACAAAGAACAGACATCGTCTTATGAACTTTCGCAGGAGCCAATCCATAGAGCTCTTGGAATTTTATGGCAACCTGTTTCGGATTGTTTTGTTTTCCAGTTTCAGCTTCCTGAGGAGTCTGGGCTACCGACGAAAAGGAGTGTTTTCTCAGAGATAGCTCGTCTCTTTGATCCGCTTGGATGGCTTGCTCCAGTTTCAGTCGGAGCCAAAATTTTCATGCAAGGTTTGTGGAGACTGATGATCGATTGGGATCAGCCTCTACCTGATGATAAGCTCGCTATATGGAGGAAGAACAGGAACGAGTTTCCTGAACTCTCTACACTCAGCATCCCTCGCTGGTTGAGATGTTATTAGGATGTGTCTGGCTGTACACTACACGGCTTTGGAGATGCGTCGGAGAAGGCTATCAGTGCCGTAGTTTATTTGAGGATCTTGCTTCCCTCGAATGAGATACGAGTCTCACTGGTGTCCGCTAAGACTAAGGTTGCTCGCCTTAAAGAAACTTCTTCACCTCGCTTGGAGCTTTGTGCAGCCGTTCTACTTGTTCGGCTGGTGGTTCATGTTGGCTCGGCCTTGAATCTTCCTACTACGGTTCCGAGTCATCTATGGTCGGATTCGACGAATACTCTTGACTGGATACGATCCAGTCCTCTACGATGGATGACATACGTGTCGAACCGAGTCTCGGAGATACAGGACAGGTTGCCGGACGCTATATGGCACCACGTACCGGGATGCGACAATCCAGCTGATTGTGCATCTCGAGGAATTTCTCCATCACGTTTGAAGAACCATCCTCTCTGGTGGACTGGACCCGCTTGGTTATCACAACCACCCACATTTTGGCCAAATTCAATGAGTTCGATGAGGCCAAACATGAACAGAGAGGAAAGGACGGTTGTTCACTCTGCAACGGTTGATCTTGACCCGCCATGGTCCTTGTTGAGTCGATACTCGACTTTAACAAAATTGCTTCGAATTACTGCTCTCTGTTTAAGGTTCATCGATAGGCTGCGGAAGAAATCTACTGATCTTCCTCCATATGGGCTTACTCCTGACATCTTGAAGCGTGCTCGATCTTGTCTGGTGGGATATGAGCAACGTCGACACTTCTTCGACGAGATTAAGTTGTTGCGCAAACAACTACCAGTTACTGCAAAGAGCCCTTTACTTCGTCTACTGCCTTTTTTAGACTCTGATGGATTGTTGCGACTAGAAGGGCGTTTGAAACACGCGGTGATGGACTTCGACGAACGATGTCCTTACATCCTCCCCAAGGATTCTATTCTTACCACCCTCATTGTTCGTAGCGGACATCAGGCTATGCTGCATGGTGGAACACAACTTACATTGTCATATCTAAGGAGACAATATTGGATCATCACAGGACGCCGTGTTGTAAAGAAGGTCTTGAGTTGATGCGTTACATGCGCTCGACATCGTGCAACTACTTGCACCCAACTTATGGGTCAACTGCCGACTCATAGAATTACTCGACCATCTAGACCTTTCGCTATAAGTGGTCTGGACTACGCTGGTCCCATTTGGATGAGAACAACTAAGGGTCGAGGTCACAAATCCTACAAGGGCTACATCGTGGTATTTGTGTGCTTCGCTACGAGGGCGGTTCACTTGGAGGCGTGCTCAGATTACACCGCTGATGGTTTCATCGCAGCTTACAAGCAATTTTCCGCTAGACGTGGTGTGAGCGCTTTCTTGTATAGCGATTGCGGTACCAATTTTGTCGGGGCGGATAAACAACTTCGCACTCTTTTCGACGAAGCTTCTGCTTTCTCAACGATTATCAGCCGTTATCTTGTTGATAACGGAACTACGTGGCGGTTCAACCCTCCAGCCGCCCCACACTTCGGAGGAGTTTGGGAGGTAGCTGTCCGCTCCGTGAAGCATCATCTGCGTCGAGTAGTGGGAGACACTACTCTGACGTTTGAGGAAATGACAACCTTCCTCACACAGGTGGAAGCTTGTCTAAATTCACGCCCGCTGCAGGCTCAGAATGATGATCCTAACGATCTGGTACCGTTGACACCGAGTCACTTCTTGATTGGCTCTCCGATCTTCACAATTCCGGAACCTTCTCTCATCGATGTCAAGCAAAATCGATTACAACGCTGGTAGCTTACCAGAAAGATGCAGGAAGATTTCTGGAACAGATAGTCATTGGAGTATCTACAGGAACTTCAAAATCGTCCCAAGTGGAAAAAACCCGTACCTTCCATCAAGATCGGCGATCCTGTGCTTATTCTGCACGAGAATCTTCCTCCTACGAAGTGGGCTCTAGGTCGTGTCATTGTTACACACCCCGATTCTGAAGGTCACGTCAGGTCCGTTACTTTACGGACTGCTAATGGAACTCTAAAAAGACCTATAGTGAAATTGTGCGTGTTACCAGTGCATTCTTCGAAGGTGGACTCCAACTCGTGAATTTTGTGACTGCCATGAATTAACATTCTCCTCCTTTAATCATCGAAGAATGGGGGGGGGAATGTTCCGAATCTTTATGTCAGGCCATTGCTGGATTTATATTTGTATGTGATGAGAGTGTTCTCCATCTCTATTGCTCTGCAAGAGTCGTTATATTCTTATCTTATCTACTTTAATTCTTATGACGTCACTGGACGTATTCAATTCAGTCTTACGAAAGCTGTCACGAGGCAAGCGAGTTCGTACTTCTTTCGAATGTTCTCTTTTGCTAAACACTCATTTTTGTAACTTTGAGTGCTAATATACTTCCGAACATCGCGATTCTCTCTTTTTTCTAGTGTTAATCTTTAACACATGCCCTTAAATAAAATATATAATTAGATTTTTATATTTAATTTTATAAATCACAGAACATTAGAAGTTCGAAAGAAATGGCAGATTTCTTTGACAAATTTAAATTCTCTGTATATTTTTCTTAAATAAACACAACTCTTCTTGTTTTAAATAAAAATATTGGATTTTTATTTTTACGATATATGAATTAGAGGAACATTTTAAATTAAAAATACATCAGACGCTGAAGTTAATCTTATATGATAAAACTTTTTAACCCAGAAATGTTGAAAGAAAGTATGGAGTATAGACATAATAAGGAGACCAAAGTTCTGTACATCGATTTCACGAAAAATAAATAATATTTTCGGGAAGTACACGCGCCTGAACTTCCCGTGTGTGGCGCTAGTATGAAAACATGTACAAAAATGGCCACCCATTTGAAAATGACAATCAATAACAATAATATAACCACAAATTTTGAGTCTTGTGCAATTAAATTATATTATGTAGATTCTGTTAAACAGATCGCATTTATGAAGTGAAAGTGCAATATCGAAATGGTAAGTAAAATACTCTTATTGAAATTTCGTTTATTTTAAATGATAAACAATATTCGTAAAATGATTATTTATTTTAAATGATATTTTAAATGATTTATTTTAAAATATAAACAAGTTTCGTACGACTTTAAAAGAAATGTATGACCAAATTTACACTTACGCAGGAAATTATGTCTTTAAATTAATTATTATTTAATACGTTGCCCTACACATTTCATAAATAATATTGAATAATTATTGATTTGAGCAAATTTGTGGTTATATTATTGTCATTTTCAAATGGGCGGCCATTTTTGTACATGTGTTCATACTAGCGCCACGCACGGGAAGTTCAGGCGTGTGTACTTCCCGAAAAATTTTTTTATTTTGCGTTACATTACTTTGGTCTCCTTATGTCTATTCTCCATGAAAGAAAGCTTTAGCAAAAAAATTATTGCCTTAATCACACCAAAGGAGCTCAAGTGATATTTTATCGAAAATGATATTACACCGGTCAACACGAATTTTGGGTCTAAATTCTAAATATCATATTTTGATTTCTTTTATCTAACTAATAAAGGGAAAAATATTTTTTTTTATAGTTTGCTTTTTTATAAACGTGCTGCTTGTACAATCAACCCAGGAGACACAAAATTTAAGGGCATGCTCTAATGTGACCAAATTATGAAAATTTTTTCGGTGTTCGCCATGGCCAAACGCAATGGTATATCGCTCTCAAATTTTGGAATATAGGAAATAAGACAGTAAACTGCGTTATGAAATTTATTTTGAGTAATAATTTAAAAAAAAAAAAATCAAGTCGGTAAGGTATGGACCTGATTTTCTTCAAAATTATTACTCAAAATAAATTTCATAACGCAGTTTACTGTCTTATTTCCTATATTCCAAAATTTGAAAGCGATATATCATTGCATTTGGCCATGGCGAACACCAAAAAAATTTTCATAATTTGGTCAAGCATGCCCTTAAAAGCGTTTTTAAAATGTTCAACAAAAAAGCATCTCAAGTTAGGCCAAAAAATGTCAAATGTTCCAAATACGCCCTGAAAACGTCTTTGGAACATTGTATGTTTTTAGAACATTTATTTGGCATGACTTAGAAGGTATTTAGGACGTCCTAAAAACGGCTTAAGACATTCGTGCCAACTGGGAACCAAAAACTTCAAAACTTACTTATCAACGTAAAACATACAAATGCAAACTTTATAAGTTAAAATCGAATAATTTGGTTCTTTTCGATGCATAGAATCAGAATTTATGCACTAGCACAGGAACGCAAAGAACCATTTTTTCTACAACATGTTCAAAAAACGCCCTGGACACGTCGTTCGCTCGCACAATCTTGCATTAACCTACTTTGCTACAAGAAAATCGATAACTAGCCGCTTTTGGACATTTGTTCAAGAAAATAACATATACACCTTGAGAGGGAGGCATTTATATCTCGCACGACGTTTGCAGCACTTCTCTTCGGTCTCGCGCTCGATAAAAAACGCCAGTTTCCCAACCTTGATGCATAATATACTATTTTTTGTTGACCGGTTTTATTGACCCAAAAAATCAGGTTAATTTTGACATCAATCTTTTTGCAACTCAAAAGCTGCAATTCTTTTTTATCTTCATTGTAAATTAAAAATAAAAAAAAAAAATGAAAAAACATGCGCCTAAAAAAAAGTGCCCCTCCATTTTTTCATGTTATGTTCCAATTAAACTTTTTTTTATCGATTCAATAACTCAATAACCAGAAAGCATTTTTTTTTAAATTGAAAATTGCATTTTTAATTACCATCTACAGTTGAAAAAACGAGCGCATCGAGCGAAAAAAGATAGTTTCTTCCTCTATTCTCTTGGAACGTAATAATATTTTCAATCAAACTTTTTGGGCTCCAATTCAGAACCGACGTATCTCTCAAGACTATTTAAATTTTTTCTCGAATTGAAAATCAGCTTTTTGAGAACGTTTCTTGTCTTTATAAAAATGTCAAAATGACCTTTAAGTCCTTTTGGCGTACCTACTATCCTTCAAGAGGTTTTACATAAAACAAAAAAACATTTGAAACAGGAAAAAAAGTTTCAGCAGTGTTTTTAAAATAGAATCAACCGAACATTAATGGAGTTTAAAAAAATACCAAGCTACTTATCCCACAGTCCAATTTCTTTCATTTTTGTCTGAAAGTATTTTTCCAAGGTATTTGCACACCTGAAATATTCAGTCTCTCTACTATTATAAAACCTGCAATTCGTAAAGATTCGCGTCATGTCTGCGATGAAAAGTCTTCGACTAACGTAATATCCGTCTTTCAATCGATCAGTCATTGTTTTCAAATCCATTGGATATTTTATGTGGTCATAATAATCGGGAACCTCATCTTTATCAACTGGTTTCAAAAATGGCCAGGCGGTGCTTTGTTTTTTGACACTGTTAAGAACTTCTTTCAGTCCGTTGTACAGAGAATTTTTGACATCCAAACAAGCTTCGACTGGTTCTTGACCCTGAACAGTTTTGGCGATGCCTCTCGTTCTTGTCTGTCCGTAACTCTTCCAACCAGTTTCACAAATTCCTAGAAACATATTTTAAGAAGATAAAAAATTAAGAAAGTTACATTAAGAGGGTGGCCACTTTAATTGGAAAATAAAAATTCTTAGTCAATTTTCGATAAGTTTCCAGTCAAAAGATTTGAAAGAATTTTAAAAAAAATGTAATATCAATATATTTTTTATGGTTTTAAAGGATTTCAAGAAGGGTTGGTAAAGTCGATTTTTTCCCGTCAAGGTCGACTTTTTCATAGTGACTTTCAACCTCTTTTCATATTCCTTAAAAAAATGTGATTAGAGATTATAATAGTTCTGAACATGAATAATAAATTTACAAGAATTTAAATTTAATTTTTTGATGACATATTTGATTATTTAGCGAAGAATCGAAAAAAGTCGAAAACAGTCGACGCGTAAAAAATTGATCAATAGTCAAAAGTCGACTATTCATTCTGGTTTTCCAACCCTAATTTCAAGATATCTTAAAGGATTTCAAGAGATTTAAAGAAATTCAGAAGTATTTCAAGGAATTTCAAAGATTTTGAGATATTCTAAAAGAGCTGCCGGATATTAAAATCACATGTAAAATTTTTCTGTCAGTTTGAGTTGGCCTTTGATGCTTTAAAATTGTTTTCTGAAAATTAAATATTTAAATTTACTATATTGTAGGAAATTTCGTGACGCATCTATCTTCTGCTTGCAAAAAAGTACATTTCTGGTATGGTACTTTAAATAGACTAAAAAAATTTAAGTATAGAAAGATGTTATAGCATGTTATGTTTAACAGCGTGTAAACCGATACATCGTGAAGATAATCAAGTAGAGGATAAAAAGCTGCTTTTATTCATTGTAAAAATTCTTTACCTAAAAGATTGTACCATTTGTCAATAAACCCTGATATTGACCAAAATTAAATGAAATGAGATGAAATATTTCAAATGTTGATATAAGTGTTGCGATTGCACTGAAAAATTCAAAATGCTTGAATACATTTGGATTGACTCATGAATTCCTTCACACATGACACACAAAAATGACTTATAATAAATCACCTGGAATTGCCTCAACCGGAATTCCTCGAACTCCCTCCTTAAAGCAAGTCAGTCCAGGATGAATTTTCTGAATCTCTTGATGTTTCTGCTGAATCAGCTTCTTAATAATATCCTTTTGCATCCTAATCACCGCCGAAAACTCCGTATAGACAATCTTCGGGTTCAGTTCACAGTGCATCAGAGTCGCATCCTCATAATCCTTAATATACCCCTGATAAACCAACCTCGGTAGTTTAATGTTCTTGCTAAATCCCTGTTTCTTAAAATACCCAATCGCATATTTATCCGCAAAGGTTAGAAAGTGAAGAATGTTTTTCCTAATATGATAATCCTTTAACATGTTCATTAAATGCGTTCCATACCCTTTCACCTGTTCCTGGCTTGTCACCGCACAGAAAACAATCTCCGTAAATCCCTGAGAAGGAAAAGTCCTAAAGCAAATCCCCCCAATGGGCCTTCCACTTTTAATTAAAGCGAGTGTCTTGTGTTTCGGGTCAAAGACAAACTGCGAAATATATTCCTTCGGCATTTTCGGAAGCTGTTGGCAGAAAACATTGTGCAGTCCAATCAACCAGAGCATCGTTTGTTTCGAAACAGGTTGAGTCAAACTATTCCCAACCACATGGAACTCGATCACTTTTCTGCTCTCTTCCATCTTCGCCGTCTCGTCCCTTGGAACGTTTGTCGAGAAGACAGCATCGGGTCCACACATGTAGTTCGGGTCGTCGATCCTCGCTACAATCTCAGCAATTATGTCACTCGAAAGATCCTCGAAAGGTTCCTCATTCCGTTTCTTTTTCGCGTCGATTCTCATCTCCCCTCTTTTATCCAAAGGTCTTTTCAAGCTCTCTCCCGAGGTGTAGAGTCTCTCAAACTCTCCTCGTGGCTGGTCTTCATCCAAACTCTGCAAGTGCGAAGGTGGCGCTTGATTGAAATCTGGACTCCAGATCAGCGAGCTCTCCGAATAGAGTTCCTCCTCCAGCATCGACAGAAACCTGGGGAAGTGGGTAAAAACGAAGACCTTCTTCTCTGGCGACATTCTGTCCCTTTCGCTGTGACACTTGTCCATCAGTTGTCTGCAGACTGACTTGAAAACAGCCCGAAGAAGAGTCCTGCCGAAAACCCTCGTCGTGTCGTAATGCGGAAGAGAGTCGCAGAATGCGGGTACCTGGCAGAATACTAACCACCGGGTGTAGTTAATTTTGTAAGCCGGGGCCTCGTCGGGAGGAATTGTATTGCGTAACGCACTCGGAGTTTCGAAATTCCAATGGTTGAGACAGTGGAGGAACATCTTCGCCAAATCGTGCATGACCTGTAGAAATTAAAAATGTCTCTCATCAAATATTTCATGTCAAATTTGTGATATATTTCAATTTTTCATCAATTTCAAGGGATTTAATGAAATTTCAGTCAGTTTAATAGTATATTACGTAACAAGGGGCGAAAGGCGACAATTTCACGAGTGTGAAGTTAGCTGCCCGAGCAAAGCGAGGGCAGATATCACACGAGTGAAATTGTCGCCTCTCCCCATGTCACGTATACTATTTTTCATAACATAAATTAAAAATTCGACTTTCGATGCCTTCTATTCAGTTGTTTTTTTACTTTCTACCTTAGAGTTGAAACTGCTACTTTCGCCCCGCTATAAAGGCATCGAAAGTCGAATTTTCAATTTATATGTTATGAAAACGTATTTTTCAGTTTAAAGATTTTCAAAAGCAAGTTTTCATGAATTTTCAAGAGTTTTAATACATTTTATGAAATTGAAGTGAATTTTAAAGATTTTAAGATATTCTATCAATTCTTAAGGAATTCGAAAAGATTTTGCTAAATTTTCTAAATTTTTAATGCGGATTAAGATTTTCATGGGTTTTTATAAATTTTAAAGAAAAGTCAAGTATTTTTATGGATTTAAACGAATTCCAAAGGATTTTAAATGATTTTATTTATGTTTTAGGAATGTTAAGAGTTTCTGTAGATTTAAAAAAATTTTAAGTGTTCTAATGAATTCTAAAAGAATTTCAAAAGATTTAAGGTAACAGTCCCAAATACATTTCCATATGGAAGAACAGCCAGTGGGACGGGCCACTGGGTCGTACAATTATTTATTTTAAAGGTTTCATGGGATTTTTGGGTATTTTTTGAGACTTAAATCATTTTTGTTTCTTTAAATGTTGAAAAAAATCCTGCACATGTCGGCGCATACGTAACACAACCAGGTTCGTCAAATATTTCATAAAACATAAAGCGGATTATTCCTCAACTACCACAACTTAAAAAGGCATATTTTTCGATTGTTTTAATCTTCTTGGAATATGTTTTCCTACCCTAAAATATGACTACCTGGAATGATTCTGGATATGTGTAAATAAGGAGTAATACTTACTAATTCTGGATATTTTTCTAAATGATTCTAAATAATAAAAACAAGTCGTGTCTGAGCGCGAAAGGGATGGTAATTCCGGTCAATAAATTTATCGATTAACTAGTATCGGGCAGATGATTATGTTCCAAGAATACAAAAAAAATTGAAGAACCTGACTTATCAAGTTAGGCGAGTTGAAAAATAATGCTTTGCAATAAAATTTTGAAACATTTCAATGAAATATTAGATAAGTGACTTAATTTTTCATTTTTTGTTTTGCGAGTAGAAAGCAGTACACTTTAGTAGATAGCCATTTCCAAACATTGGATGATGTACAAAAATTCGTTGATGACTTATTATCAGAAAACCTGGAAGTTTTTTCGTGGTGGAATTCACATTTTGCGAACGATGACACAAGACCATCGAAAACAATGGGCAATATTTCTAGGATTGACCTTGTGCACGTATGTTTTATAATATAAAATATTTTTTTGAAAAAAAAAAAAAAAGGTGAAAAAATTAATTTATACACTTAATATATTTCATTGTTGCATGCATTTTTTCATCCATTAGATCCCTAATCACCTGCCATTCCTGTTGGGACAAGTGACCAAATTTCAGGACGACAAAGTTCGTAACGGCTTTCTCGATGCTGGTTCGCTCGAAGGGGGGTTGACCCAAAGGTCCCTCGATGGCAGGCTTGCTTCTCGAGAGAATCGCCTTCCGAAGGAGTTTACAGAGGTAATAATAGACCTTTTTGGTGTCCGGGTCTTTCTCGCTGTGCATGCTCATAAAAATGTTGTCGACGTCAACAACCATGCCGAGAAGTTTGTTTATTTCTTCGTCATTCTCTTGGAGAAGATGGGAGACGTGTTTTTCAAGAGGGTGAGAACAAGAGCGACATGGGTCGGAAAAAGTGGCGACGGTGACGACGGAGGAATCAGTTTTTGGGGATTTAACGACAGGTTGGTTGACTCGCCAACCGATGCACTTGCAGCCTTCTTCTTGACAGGCACAATAGTTAGCGAGTTTGATTAATTTCTTTGACTGGGGCCAGGCGAAGACTTGCTGCTTCCGTTGCTGAATTCGACGCTGGTTGCTTTGGCGACTTGCTTGCTCGCCGACTCGAGAGGAATTCGATTCGGAAGTGGAGTTCGGGGGAAGTTGATGAGCGGCGGCTGCCGGCTCTCGAGTGTCTTCTGACATTTTGGGTGGCTGGGTTCCGATCCTGATCCAGAAAACAAAAAGGATGAAGTTTTACTGGAAGTAAAAACATTTTTTAAAAAGATTTACCGGATTTCTAAGACTTTTTAATACTTTAAAGATTTTCAAGGGTTTAATAAGATTTCATTGAATTTCTAAAGACTTTATGGGATTTCAAAGAGTGCAAAAATATTTCATGTGATCGAAAAAAATTCCAGAAAATTTTTAAGTATTTCAATGGATGTTAAGATATTTTATAAGATTACGTGGGATTTATCTACAGGTCTACTGGAGATGTACAGGTTTCAAAATATTTCGGGGGATTGAAATAAAAAAAATTTATTTCGTGTGTGATTTTGAAGATTTCATGGGACTTATAAAGGTTTTCAGATAGATTTCATCGCAATCTGAAGGTTTTAAAAACTAAAGATTTCACAAGATTTCAAAATACTTCATGGAAATTTCATAGGATTTTTTAATTTTTCTAAGATCAAAAGATTTTATGGTATTGCAAAAAATTTTCTAGAATTTCTCGAGGATCCAAATTGGGCTGAAGTTTCAGACGAATTGAGCCTCCGACGACTAAGGGAGGGGATACGCGTGGACCAAGCGTGGAAAGTATTGTCCAGACACTGGAATTTGTAAAATCGTTCTAATTTAAATTTTTGAAAACCGATATTTGTAGAGAATTTCAAGACGGATCTTTTTTTCTCCTTGCAAAATTTTGTAGAATATGTAGTTTGTTAAATAATTTGAAAAACTGGATTTTACGAAAACGAAAAACTGTAATCTTTTTACATTCTCATCAGAGAGAATGTATTAGTTTTGTGTAAAATTTGACCCCCCCATTTTTTGTCAAATGTCCACGTTTTGTGACCCCCTGAACCCGAAAAACATGTTTTTACCAATGTGTCTGTCTGTCTATAGATTTTATTTTGTGAGCACGATAACTTTCGAAAGAATTGACCGATTTGATTGGCCTTTGGTATACTCTAGAGATCCTCAAGAGAGAGTTAAGACACAGATTTGCTATTGCGCATCGTGGATAGTCCGGAACCACAAGTCTTGACAAACGCGCCAGAAATTTGAAATGTCAATTAAAATAAACGACATATTGTTTCAAAAATTTTTTATTTATTTTTACGCAATAACCCCAGCTTCTTGGAACTTTGTGTTTAATTTTTGTCCTACACGAATGTGCTGAAATTTTAAATTTTCATAAACTGATTTTATCATTACATATTTCCTCTAAATATTACTATTTTCATTCACTGTATACATTGTTAATATGTTTATATTTTATTTTATCGTTTCTCATACTTTTTTCTTAAGAATTGTTAACTTTTGTAAAATTTTATTTGAAAATGGCGCGCTTTTCATCACTTCTGGTTCCGGTTTACCCATAACCAATCAAAAGCGGGGGAATCTGTGTCTTAACCCTTAGAGTACAACGTGGGGTGTATGGCCACCCCAACGGAACAAAAAACGCATATTCGCTGTGTACAGATTGCAGGAAGGCTTCCCGCTTTGAGTACCTTCTCTTTCAGTATCACTTCAGCCCCTGCTGAAAAAAAAAAAAAAATTTTAAACAATTGCTAAGCTATTTGACAACTTTCCTACATTGATTCTAGGTATTAAGGATTGAGTCCAAGTATTTTTCGAAACCCGGAAATGCGCCATTCAAAATTTAAACGCAAAAAACAGAGTGGGGTGTGCACACACCCCAAGTTGTACTACTATACGTCCCACGATTCCACGTTGTACTCGAAGGGTTAAATATCGAGCGCGAAGCGCGTGTACACTGATGAGAATGTGTTCCTTAAGGTCGATAGAATCTTAAGTAAATTAGTTTTCTACTTCATTTGAAAATAAAGTAATTTAAATAAAAGTATATAGCAGCGATGAAGGTTGGTAAGAGAATGCAAGCGCGCGAAGTGTGATGAGAATGTGCTCACAATGGCACCCCTAATTTCAATTCAACTCGCTTTATTTTAGCCAATTTTCATAATTTTTCGATTTTATCAAGACCAAATGACGCATTTAAGCCTTCTAAGACCATCTAAGAAAGAAAAGTAGAAATATTGTTATAAACAAAAAAGTTGATAATTTTTTATTGAGACTTTGCAAAAATCATGAACTTTAACTTTCAAGCGCTTCGTTTATCGAGCGAATTTTAAGCTACGAAAAACTTCCAGTGAGAAAGTTGTTCATTAAGATTTAATGAAATTATTTGCAAAGTTTTAACTCAATTAGGCTAATGGTTAAAAAGTTATGAATGTTATAAAATCCAAGTGAGAGCCCAAATGGCATCGACATGCAATAGGGGTTGATTTTCTAATTAAAAGAAAAAACTCTTATATTGTTCGACTCTGTACATCAAATGGTACCGTTTGCTAGCTAACTTTAGTAAGCTTTGTATCATCAATTAGTTAAAAACTAAAAATTTACACTACACTCATCGATCTATACTACGCAGGCTACGCAGTACGGCTAGAGTTCTTAAATTCTCGAGAATTTAAATCCGGGTTATATGACCGAGAATATGACAGAATTTATGAGAATTTAAAAGAATTTAAGAATTTATGATTTTTAACACCATTTTTATATTCTACGTTATTTACACAGTTAAATAT
>CAJFCP010023080.1:8970-19571 GCA_904066005.1 Synergus itoensis | reverse complement strand
TTATATAAAAAGAAAGTTAATTAATATTACGTCGCGGGGACGTGACACTTTTGAATCATTTCAGACATGTTCTATCATTGTAATAATTATTGTTATAATTTGTAACATGAAATTATTTGACGAGAACATCTTTAAAGTTCTTTACTATATTTATACATTAAATTTATACTAAAAATTTATACTATTATTACATTAATAATAAACGTACTAATATTTTATAGATCTTTTATACTTTTGAATCATTTCAGACATGTTCTATCATTGTAAGAGTGTAAAAAGTTTTCTACATGAAAAAATGTGTTATAAAAATATTCAAACTTGAAATAATTATCGTGTAAAAGATTAATAGACGTTTTCGTCCAATTGTTTATAATAGTAAGAAATTGTAAGAAAATTACTGTAAAAGTAAATTTATTAAACCAGAATATATTTTTATTACAGAGTATTTGTTATTTCCTTCAAAGCACACTTTCCTACATGTATTTTCTTTACAGCAATATCAACGTTATTAGCACTATCAGAAGATTCGCGTTTCCTGTTTGAGGCTGGTAGAATCTTGATTGCATTTTCTTTTATCTTTGGCTTACGCGGTTTTTTCGATTTTTGTTCAGGTTTCTTTGTAGAATTCTCAGTTAGATCTGACACATGTAAGGGTTCAAAGAATTCTTTAACAATTAAGGTATCCAATAACCCGTTTACTTCTTCGGTTTCAATTACACCATTTTCGGCGATCTGCTGGCTACAGTTTTTATTTTCTTTTAAAGTCGCAACATTCCTTTTCCTCTCCTGTTTCAATGCAATTTCTGGCTTTGAATTGTATTGCACGAGTACTTCTGTATTTTTAGCCTCATTGCAATCTGCTGCACATGAAAGTTTTGCCAACTTTCTTTTCTCCTGAGTTTTTAATTTCTCGGCATTGTCATTCCTATTACTTTGTTTACATAAGAAGTACATCCTTGTCGTTAAAAAAAAGGTTATTATTTTATGCGTGACACTTGCAGAATGTTCAATACAACCAACAAGTGGAATTGAAGACAATGATTGAATGGCTTCTGTAGCATGGAATAATGTTTCCGCATTTAGTTGTCCAGATCCTGCTGCATTTAAAATTCCTTCTTCCAAACACGATATAAGGTTGAAAAGTTTATGCGAAGGATGTATTAAAAAACCCTTGGTTTTTAGACATATTAGTTTGTGATTTTCTGGCACAGTTTCATTTGGACCCAAAATTAAAGTATTTTTGCACTCAATACAAATTAGGCTTTTCTTTTTTACAGTAAAGGTTGAAAATCGGGTGGCTTTACGAGCAACGAATCCTGCCATTTCCGTGCCATTTCTCTTGTCTTTTGTCATCGTCTGTGATATCTTTTAAGGTCAAGATGGTGCTCATAACTTCTCCTTTCGTAATGTTACAACCTTTAGGTGGCTTAACCAATGAATAAGTTGACACCAATCTATACATTTGAATAAAAAGGGCAGAATCAGGATGATCGTTCGAACCGCAAGCCTCTCTCATGAAACCAAAAAAGCGCTGTAAAAGAGAATTTTCATTAACCATAATCAAACATCGTATGCAACATATATAATAATAATTTTTAAATTAAAATATTACCAACCTCCAGATTATCTTGGTTTAGTCGGGCAGTCATTAGGTAGTCAAATTGACAATCTTCTACGAGAAATTTACAAATTTCGAGTGCTGCACGTAATGATACTTTCAACCCATAAGAAGTTGAGTTGCTGAAAAATTCGTATTTATTTTTCTTCGCACCTTCTTCCCATTCTTTAAGATATTCTATGAAGGTTTCTATCATCTAAATATACATATATTTTTAGAAATTGGTAATAATAACACAGTATTATATTTATAATAATAGATATCTTACATTCCATTGCTCGTTTTGGGGTTTTAAACCCTCAATGGGCGTTCTACAATTCATCGCAGAAATTAGTGCTTTAACAGTCCTGCTGAATTTTATCGACGAGTCGCAATCGATAAGATCGGAATGTCGATCCTTAAACATTTCCATAGCGTCAGCGACTCCAAAAAACTGTAATAAGAATTATATATGTAAGTAGAATTAAGTTTCATCATTTATTCAAGTGAAAGTATGTGAAAATAGTTTAAAGACGCACTTGAAATGCTAGAGCAACATTCATTTTTTGAAAAAACTTAGGGTCAATATGTTCCTCTCGTAATTTGAAATTTACTTTCATATTAAAACCATTCGGGTTTTCCACAGCAAGTATTGCATACCAATGTTTTAATGAAATTGGCCCATCAGGTGTCTGAAATGAGGAAATGATTTCTAGTGCTACTTTGACTTCATATTACATATTATAAATATCATTAAGGATGTTACTTTTAAACTTACCCAAATGTTAGAAGACTTCCCAACTTTACATATAAAATTTCGCAAATTTTTTATAAGGTGTGGAAAATCAGAGACAAACCATAACCTGCGTTTAGAGTCAACTATATGTGTGACACTGACTTTTTCCGCAGTAACGCCAAATAAATCCCACATGGACCGATTCCAGGTTGCGCCATCACATGCGACACCATCCACTATCAATCCAGCTCTTTCAGCTAAAATGATGCATTCCATAATCAGCTGATGAAGTATCGTTCCAGTGGCACTACCCTTGCTTAAAAAACAAGCAAGAGTTTGCACCCATTTTCCTTTAAATGGTTGGAACATGAATACTAGGGCATGATCTCCCTTTTTTTTGGACTGATTTTTCGGCGTGTGAGCTCCTAAATCCGTAAAGCCTTCTACTGTAAGACGCTTTCGATTAAATATGAGAGTTTTAGATAACTTCATCTCATCTAATAACAGCATTCCTGTAAAAAAATTGAAAACCAAAATGAAATTTGAAATCCCAATCCACAAATTTTAAAAGAAACTTTGTACATACCACGCAAATCAGACTTTTTCATCTTGGCTGTTTTTTGTGCCAATATTTTAAACGTACTTTCTAAGAATCCATACGTTCCTCCGATAAATTTAATATACTTATCAAGCGTTTTAATCGAGGGTAATACGAGAATCTTATGCTTTCGTAGATGGATATAAGTTTTTCGACTTTTTATTTTAATGAGTAGGCACTCATAGATCCACTGATTTGAATATCTACAACCTCGAGTATCTTTTACTTTTGAAGCATCTAAACAAGCTTTTACAGATAGCTGTTGTGGAGGTGGTAATTTTTGAAGCGCTTCATAGACTGCTCTTTCGCTTTTTTCAACACACTCTTTATGCAGGCGTTTAATTTTCATCTTACTTTTTTCCTTCTATTAAAAAAAAATAATTATAAATGTTTATAATTATTAAAGACATGTCTCTTGTATAAAAATGTATACTTACCGCATCTATCAATCTACTTTTCTGACGATACAAGTTTTTGACGCGTAATTGTAAGGCTCTATTTTTGTTAATCAATTTTCTATCCTTTTCTATTTGTAATTCCCTTTTCCTTGCAGCATCACAAAATTTGATACAAAAAGTGCATCTTCTTCTTTTCGGTCTAGGGGTTTTGCTACTCCAATCAACTTCGACATAACCCGGGCATTTTGGTGAACCAGTTATGAAATCCATTTTCACACAAGGTTCCACATTCGATACTTTCTCAATAAGCTTTTTGCAGTCTTCTAAAGTATTCACTGTTTTATAACCCGGTAAATTGATTTCATTTTCTTGGAGAAAAATCTATAAAAGAGAAAAGTTTATTATTTAATATTCATGTTACCTGCCGTATTAATATATAGGGGAAAGTCGTCAGAGTTGGCCCACTGTCAGAGTTGGGCCACCACTGTATTTGGTATATGACAAGTGCTGCCATCGGTACAAATGCATGGAACTGTTTGTCTCGATGACGGCTAACTTTGTAAAGCATTGACAGTCGCAGAAATTATTTCCAAAAAGTGTCAGGCCCTCGTATTGTTTTTGATAGTGTTGGAAGTTTTGTACTATTCGAAAAAAAGTGCCCATAACTCGCAAAAAAACCATGCCGAAATTGAAGTAAGTATATAATAACATTGTATGTTCGATCATTAACAAGTTTCCAAAAGGAAATTTTGATTCCTTAACCTCTCCAGCTGTAGTGAGTTGCGATCAAAAAACACGAATGTTGTTAGAGTTGGGTCACTCGTGTAGTCAGAGTTGGGCCACATCCTTTTCTTTTTCTAACAGTGAAATATCATTTCTTAGCATGTTTTTCGCGCCGTTAAACACTAAAATAATAAATTGTAGAAATGAAAGTCTCATTTCATGACTAAAAAATAAATAAATAACCATTTTTGCAATAACAAAGAATATGAAAATTTGAATTACAGATAAAAAAAAAGCTTTATTTCATGTTTTTCAAACCTTCAAACACTATAATAAATTCTAGAAATGAAAGTCTTCTTGTATGACTTGAAAATAAATAAATAACCATTTTGCCGATAACGAATAATATAAAAATTAAAATTTTTTTTTTTTCATCGCAAACATGTCAAAATGTATAAAGAACAATAAAATGTTGCATACCATTCCATAAAAACCGGTTTCAGTACATATTCCATGCAATTTCAGTGGTGGCCCAACTCTGACAATTTTTTTGTTTTTTTTTTTCGTCAATAACTTTTTTTTCCCTTGTCGCAGCAAGTTGCCATACATATATGTTATAGATAAAGGTTTGAACTTTCGAATAAAAAAAAAAATTTGGAAGTATTCAAATTTTTGAAAAAGATATAGAGAATAATCAAAAAGTGGCCCAACTCTGACGACTTTCCCCTATAGAATAAAATAAGTATATGTACCTGAACTTTAGAACTCTTGAAAATGATAAGCCGTTTTAAAACAGCCGTGTTTGTTGAATTCCACCAACACCACACTGCACTGTCTTCACTTCTATGTGAAAAACGCAGTAAATTGCACGGGTCCGGAGTAGACAAAAACACCTTATCGACATCATTTTTATAGTTAAGTAGATTTTCAAAGAACGCTTTTCTCTCTGATTCGCATTCTTTTTTCAATAATTCTAACTTCACAGGTAATTCCAATTTCACACAGTATTTTTGTTTGGATTCTACTTTTGGCCTCAAATTTTCCGAAAAATAACACGGAACAGCTTCGTCATTTAATACGGGTCTTTTTCTCACTTCACGTTCTACAATTCCGCCCTTCTTATAAACAACTCGTTCCCTATCAATATCTTCCTTCTTAAAATGAAGCTCACATAAAAAATGAGTCATATTTAACTCTTTATTTTGATCAGGAATGATTTTTTGCCATGCTTTCAACATTTTCGCCTAGAAATAATTCAATTATACAAATAAGTGATGAAGATAATATAGAAATATAAAAATAATTGCATGTATTATAATATGAATTTCGATGTATTTTTAACTGCGTATTTTTTTACAAATTATTAGAGAAAAACTAACACAAATATTAATATGTTCATACATAAATGTTAAAATTATTTTATACATACTGTTTTAGGCTTAAACATACTCCTTTTCTGGTATCTTTTGGGCGCTAAAGATCTTGGACTTTCTTTGCGATGGGAGTTACTGGTCCCAGTATCGCAATTGCGTATAAAACACTTCATAACTACAAAAAAATCAGTATTATTATCAGAAATTTTATAAAACACAATTATTTTGCATTTTATACATAAAGAATTTAATTTAAAAAATAAAAAACTGCGTTTTTAGGTTAGGGTTGCTAAAAAGATCTTCACAAGATGTTTTGAAATGTTTAAAAATGTACATTCAATTATTCCAAAAATATACTTACTAGCCTGTAATATCTGCCCTTTTAAATTTATTGCAACATTTACTGCAACTGGATTGCAGTGATTGCACTTTAATTTATTGCTTTTTTCTTCGTGCTTCTTATACACACTTTTACATGCGATTTGTGACAAGACAAAAACGCGCGGATCAAAATTCAAACTAGTCGTCTGCTAGTCTATATCAACAACGCGCATGACAAAGTAGTAGAAAACGTCCATTATTTCTTAGCGAGCCCGACACAATTCTTGGAGGTGCTGTTGTCCCACCTCTAGCGGCCAAATACATAGGGAGATACTACTCCTTATTATTACTTCGTGCTTGGATCTGAGACTGACGAATAAACACATTGCGTTAAAAGCATAGACCAATAGAAATCAAGGTCAAGTCGCCAATTTGGCGACAAATCGCGAATGCTAGCAACTCTGCCTATGTCGGTTCTGGAACACTACTACGTAGTTCCAAGCGCCGTCGCTAGATGGGGCCACCGTCGCTGTCGGTAACTGACCACTGTCGGTAATTTACGGGTCACTGTTTTACCGACCGAGTGAGTCAACGTGCTCTGTGGTAAGGCAGGTTGCCGCGCATGCGCCATTTTGAATTTAAATCCAGTCTGCAAAAGGCGGAAAATTTAAAAGTTGATTCTCTTGCAGGGACGCCGCGCATGCGCCATTTTACCTTTGGATCCAGCCAGCAAAAGGCGGGAAATTTAAAAGTTGATTCTCTTGCAGGGACCCCGCGCAAATGGTGCGGCAGGTCACTGACACCCAATCATGACTCGATCGATATGGCAGGTAACTGTTTTACTGACCGAGTGAGCAAACAAGTTGTAGGTAGTGTGTGATAATGCAGGGATCCCGTGCGTTATTTAAAATTTAACTCTTCTGAAATGGCAGTAAATTTATAATTTAAAACTTTCTTGAATCTTCTAAAACAGTGTAGAACCTCCTATAATATTCTAGAAACTTCGAGAACTTTAGTATATATTAGCTTTTTTTAAATATTTATAAACTTAACCTAACATTAAAAACTATTGCTTAAATTCAGGACAAGATCCCAACAGTCAATAGTGGTTCATGTCCGTGTTAAATTATAATTTGTTAATATTGCGAGTAGATGGCGTTAAATTGGCGGAAAATTTAACTTATACTAAATTGGATAGGTGTTAAGTAAATGTAAACATAAGTATTAAATTTAATTTAAGGTTTATTAAAAAAACTTAACCTAAAAAATACAAAGTAAACTCTTAATCACGAAGTCGTATAAGGAGACCAATCTCCGTGTATTGAAAGTGGCCTTACTTTAGGGGGTCAGAAAAGCAGATTTTCAATAATCCACCCATGCTAGCGTTTATCCGGAAAATCCAGGAATTAGTATATCACGTGATCAAAACGTGATCAAAATATTTCCCGCCACGAAAAAATATCCTAAAATCGATATGTGATGTGATCACCACGAAGTAGTTCGTGGTGCAGCCATAATCAATTTTAGGTTATGTTTTCAAAGCGGGAAATGTTTTGATGACGTTCTGATCACGTGATATAGTAATTCCCGGATTTTCCGCATAAACGCTAGCATCGATGGACTATTGAAAATCTGCTTCTCTGACCCCTTAAAGTGAGGCCACTTTGTGTATAAGCTACCATAGGAGATTGGTCTCCTTATACTACTTCGTCGTGCTCTTAATCTTATTTTACAAGTTAGAACATGAATTCACAACGATTATAAAAGTCTTTCAGAGTAGTGTTACCAGTGCTCTCAAACGGGGCAGCCTGCGCGCGCAGCACGTGTTGATTTTCTGCTGGAGAAATTCTGCAATTGACTGTAATCTGGCGCGCGATTCAAAATCGAATTAAATGGATCAATGGGAGAATTTCTCCAGCGGTAAGCCAAAACAATGAGCGCGCAGGCTGCCCCGTTCGAGAGCACTGAGTGTTACTCATAACAGTGTCGGAACTGTCAACACTTTTTTCCACACTGCTCAAGTCAGTATCTGGAGTATCTATGCTTTTGGTTGTATCATCATTATTATCAGCTTTACTTCCACTGTAATGTCGGATGGTTGGCTGATCCTGAGGCGTCAAGAACCAATTCTTCAGAACCAATGCATTTCGAACAGCACACTGGTGATTCCAGCACTGCGGGTGATTATTGCAGGACATGTAGACTGTGTTGCACAATTTTCTTAGCGATGGGCAGCCCAAATCTTCAAGATTTCATACATTGTCAAGATACCGCTCCATCCATTTTTTCTTTTCGAGTCCCTTAACATAGACTTCACGAGCGTTGTGTAGCTTTTCTCGAATTATGAGTCTTACTTCTTCATAGGGAATTTCACCTGATGTCCACTCGAGTCCATGGTAATTTCTGGTAAGCTACAGATTCTCACTCTTGTATTTGGTGGGTAGTGAGTTCCAGTAGTTGGGTGGTTCGAACAGGTATACCGTAGGTTTAGCGTCTTCCTGAAGAGGAACTATGGCCAATTCCTTGAAGACAAACTGGTTGATGGGCTTTTTGAAGCCTTGCACGTTCACGATGAACTCCATCTCGACGAAAATTGAACTTTGAGGTTTAAATTGTCTGTTTATATACCTTCAGCTTCTTCTTCCCCATCACATTACCAAGTTACCCCTACCATCATACCTTACAGTAGCTTTTTCACCTCACCACTTATGGGTTGATACTGAACAATACGGTCATGTATGATGAGACAGTAGGCTGCAGTTTCAGCGGGAAAATTGTTTGCAGATTCAAATTCCACACGAACGTCTACTGAGGCTTGTTTGAGAAACTCATTTTGTTTGGAGCAATCGCTGAAGATTAGAAGAGCATATTGTTTGATATCACTTTTCATCAAGATGGGTTCAGACTCTTTACCATAGTAGGCTGTCTGGAAGTTTGCATACATCTCATACAATATGTCAAACTGATTGTGATTAATGACCACATTTAAATTACCATATGGGTAGTACTGTGAATTCAGAAAGATCTTGACGTTGGTTATACTGCAGTGATCGAAACGATTAGCATATTTCTTTAACTTATCCTTTCTAGCAGTTTGGAAACTGAGTATAATGTAACGTGGTTTTTCCAACTGAGTTGAAGTCTTCACGGTCCATATGTGTTTTGAGATGAGTGGAAGCAGAGGGTACTCATACAATTCCCATGAACGAAAACTCATAGTGGTGGGTAAATCTTTTTCAATGAAATTTAGCAATTGTATCATTTGCTGATCTGAAGCTATTACATAAGGTATCATCCACTCCACTTTGAAAATTGTAATCTTGAATGCTTCCTCAGCTTGTCCCTGTATAATAGCATTCGTGTCGCTGCGTGATCTTTTCAGGATAAGATCATGTTTTGCATTCACAACGACTATTTGATAGTCTTCAGCAAATCCTAGAATCATACTGAGTGGTATAGTTACATCAAAGTAACCCTCATCATCAGTAAGATGTCTTGTATGTTCCACATTGAGCCATCCTGCATTCTCCATAAGAGAACTTTGTCCAGGGTTGAGAGAGATATAACCTTTGATGGTAGTGGTGAGATCGACATTTTTGCATCGGTCAATTTCAATACAGTTGAGTTCATAGCGAATTTCATCAAATAGAAAGCAGATGGCATTGCTTACAAGAGTTGTAGCAGTAACGGGTGTAGTTTCATCAGACCTTGCCAGTCTTCCAAACACATGTTTGGAAGAATACACAAATCCTGATGCTGAACAGCGATACGAATCTCATCACTGTTGTTGAATGTTGATGAGGCATAAGGTTGATACGCATGAATCTCATAGTGCGCAATGGACTCATTAAATTTCACTGGTGCTTGAATGTTTAACATTTCTTTCACTTTTGTTGCAACACAAAGAAATGATAAATATCCTGAATGGTCGCTTAATTTTTTCTTCCACGATTTTGATCTTGAGACCAAGTTGTTTCAGGAAGAGCACGTTCTGAGGTGTTAGTGCCTTGCAGGTTGGTTGAGAACTGACTTTTGCCTCGCATGTTGGCTCAGTTATATAGGCTCTGCCTCCTCCTCCTTCTTTGCGATTGTACACAATACCCATTAGGATGATGATGATTTGAGGTGTAGGCGTATTGTTATAGTTTCACCACGAAAGTTGACTAATTCTCCGTCTTGATCGACAATGCGAATCTGAATTTGATGTATTGTCTTCACTACGACTGGAAGGTAAATGACGTGTGAAGGCAATTCAATGATCTTATATCCTGGTGGAGCAGTCGGGAAGAACTTGTGAACTGTGTGAACTTTGCGTTCTTTGATGAATGCTCCTGTCGTGATATTACACTCAACCCTGAGAGCATTCACTTTAAGAATAGCTACTGGAAGGTCTGAAGTGTGCGTTTTGTTGGCCTCAAGAACACGTGATGTAAATCCCAGCAGCCGTCCAATAGAATCGTTAGGTTGTAAGTTCACTTCAAGATTGCTCTTGATTTCACTGCGCAACGTATTGTTGTTAGATTTGATACTTATTACAATACCCTTAACAATTAGATTCTTTTGTATATATTTATCAAACTCATCTCAACTAGTTGGTACTTTTACATCAAACAAGCTTCCGGTTAGAGACATTTGTACATATTGTTCAATGTCTTCAATCTCATAGCTACACTGAGAGAGAATTTGTATAGCCAGTGTGCTTCGAGTGATGGCTGCTACACCAAACGTGGATATAACCAGTAGCTCGGAAAAAACACAGTGACTACGCAACTGTGTGCGGCCAGTGTGCCACGCAAGCGTTAAAGTTAAAGTTAAAGTTAAAGTTATAAGTTATAAGTTATAAGTTAAAGTTATA
>CAJFCP010023079.1:16908-29955 GCA_904066005.1 Synergus itoensis | reverse complement strand
CGAGATTTTATGTCTCAGGTAGAGTTTTAGGGTATAATATTGAGCTTTCGCGTCTCAGGTCGAACTTTTGAGTATACGAGCGAACTTTCGTGTTTAAGGTAGAGCTTTCAGGTAGAAGATGGAGCTTTCAAGGATCAGCTCGGGATTTCGGGATTCAGGCCGAGCTTTCGGGTGCAGATAGGGTTTCATTGTTTCAGTTCGAGCTTTCGCATCTCAGGTCGTGTTTTAGAGTTTCAATTGAAACTTTTTGTCCTCTAAGTCGAGCTTCCGCGTTTCAGCTCGGGTTTCTTTGTTTAAAATCAAACTTTCAGGTCTCAAGATAAGTTTTTGAGTCTCAGGTCTAGCATTCGCGTTTCAGTAGATCCTTCAAGATTAAAATCCTGGTTTCCTTTGTTAGTACGGGTTTTATTGTTTCGGGTCGAGCTTTCAGATTACAGGGCTTTAGGCTCTTCTACTCTAAATTGATCTATTTTGAAGACATCATATCTAAGTCGATAAGTCATCGATCTGTCGACCTCAATTCCTAATTTTCTACATCGAACGCACCGTAGCGTTTCCTAATCAGCTAGATCCTAATTGTGAGGATCAAGGATCAAGGCACTTCATTACGAAATTGAAGGAAGCTGTGTCGTGTTTTATGGCAAGATTAATGTACTACACAAGATACCCTATTGCCTTTGAGTCTTAATAACGGGAAACCCTGTACACTAATGCTTTCTATGTGATGTCATTGATTGCCTTAAGTTTCGCTGATAAAGCTAAGTCTTCTTCTTTCTTCTTCTCCTCACTATATATGCCACTTTATCCTCACATTGAGATAAGCCTCGTCAATTTTGGCTTGCAAAGTGACAATCTGATCTGACTTTTAGATTAGAGAGATCTACATAATATCTGGGATTACCACCAGTCAACAGAAACACCAGATGCTAGTTCGGGAGACTATATAACCTAATAGAGGCTAATCTTACGCGGGTGTTGAAAAACAAGTAAATTATTGTTTGCTTCCTTAATAAGTTCTAAAGGTTACATTTTTATCCAAATTGAAAGTTTTATTTATCGAATTAAATTAAAGATTTTTAATTTATTTAAAAAAATTTTAATTTAATAAAGATTTCACAAAAAAATGGATTATTTTTAGGATTTAGTAACAGTTAAATTGTTTTAGTCTGTGCTTTAACTATATAACCTGACCTTTGACTCTTGAAATATGAGTTATCATGACCTAACCTTTAACTTATTACTTTTGGCTTCTGACTTTTTACATTTGACTTCTGACACTTGTCATATTGACCAGTGATATATATAACCTATGACCTAAGACCTATGGCCTATGACCTGTGATCTGAAATATCAACTTTAATCTATTACCCTTGACCTACTACCTGTGATCTATAAACTATGATTGATTGATTCGTGGCTCATGACTTGTGACTAATGACTCATGACTTGAATGCCTAAAGCTCATGATCTATGACCTATGACCTATGTATTTTGATCTATGATCTATGACTGTGACCTTTGACCTATAACTGACGACTTGAGACTCATGGCCTAAGACCCATCTCCTATTACGTAAAACCTATAACGTACGACTTATAACCTCTGACCTCAAACTGTACGATAATTTAGAACCAATGCCTAAACAATTATCGATGATTAATTGATTGCTGTCATACGTATAAATAAGCTACAACTAACGGCCATCAATCTACGCTCCATAATCTTTGCTTATTAACTTTGATCTATGACCTTTGATCTATGAGCTATGACTGAATGATTGATGTCTAATGACTAAATAACCGTTGACTTACGACCTTCGAGCTACGACTCATAACCTTTGACCTGTTGTCTTTGATTTATGACCTTTGACCTTTAACTTATGATCTATAAACTATGATTGATTTATTGATGGCTCATGACTTATGACTAATGACTGATGACCTGAAGGCCTATAACTCTATGAACTATAACCTATGACCTATGACCTACATCCAATGACTGAATGATTTATGTCAAATAACTAAATAACCTTTGAGTCGAACTTCCGGACTCCGGTTTCCACATTTGCGTATCCCTACTTATAACATTGATGACCTAATTCTCATTAAACTCTACATTTAAAGAAAAATTAATTTTTCTGGATTTAAGACATTAGTAAGTTATATTTCGACTCACCTCAAAATCCGTGAAGGCCTTATATGTAAGTACAAGGCAGCCCCCGAAGAAGAGACACGTAGCTAAATTTCTCGTGTCTGCTAGAGAGGCCACCAAAGGAACGGAACCCATCTGCCAGTCATGCGATAACGTAGCTGGACACAGCAACAGCCAGCAATTCAATGCAGCGAGGTAACAGAACGTCAGTAATCTGCAATCAGAAATGGAATAGTCCTGAGGGTACTGTCGTAACTATATAAACTTCACGATCATCACAAAAGATAACGTCGAGTGCCTATGGTGCTCTCTAACTTGTACGAGCGCGCACAGTATACCAATTATGCGATATATTCACCTTGCTTAAATGCTAAGATGGATCTTGATTCGAGATTAATTGATAACAAGGTTTAGACTATAATCCATCATGAATGGGCGGGAAAAATGGACTCGAGGAAATTATCCTGTTTTGGTAGAGAATACGTATAATTTATGAAAGAGATAATAGTTGTTGGATTTTAATTAGGAATTGGGAACTTTTCCCAGTTTTTTTCAAACCATTTTTCCAACCTACTTTTCCAAACACGTTTTCCAAACCCTTTTCCAATCCTTTTTTTTTAATCCCTTTACTCAATCATTTTTTAAACTATTTTTTGCACACTTTTTCCAACTGGCTTTTCCAAACTTCTTTTTCAACCATTTTTCCAAAACTTTTTCTGACCTAATTTTTAATGCTCCTTTTCCAACCAGTTTTTCCAATCTTATTTTTCCACCTCATTTGTTGGTTTAATTTCCTTTCCCGCGGCACACTCGGCTACGATTCATCCTGAAAATAGTTCCCTCACCGTAGAAACAAAAATCTCCCAAACTTATTTTTCCACACCCTTTTTTTCTGCGAAGCTGAAGAGGATAAGAGTATCTGCTTCTGACACAGTGTCTTCATTCCTTTTCTATCAGCATCTCCACATAATCACTGTTGCAGACGCGACACACTATCACACTTTTAATCTGCCAACCCTCAATAAGAGTCTCGAGCCTCGTGATTTTCATTCTTCCTGATACATGAACAGCTAGCTCGGCTTGTTTGACGTACCTATTGTCTAGCAAAGTGTCATTCCCAAACATGAAACTCCATTGACAAGTATCAAATAATCCGACCCTTCAGTCCATACTTCTACACCGGAACACGTCAGTAATCCCTACCGCGTGATCCTCACTAATTAGACGGAGAGACTTTTTATCGAAATTTGTGCAAAAATTGTAATCAAATTTTTCTATCGACCTTTCTAAAGTAAAGCAGTTTGAGAACTCTTATGTTTCTATGGCAAAGGAAGCTGGGGGTGATTATGTAACTTAGTTACAGCTCGTGTGGAAAAACGTCGGGGCGCTGGATGGGACTGGCCAGACCGTCCTTGTTTCTGTCCAGTCTCTGGGCAGACGGTCTATACAGCCGCTGGCTAGATGAGTGACGCCTAAACCATGAGATGGTCTAGATTAGACCGTGCTGACCAGCCGCTGGTCAGCTCGTCCAGATTAGACCTTGCTGACCAGCCGTTGGTCAGCTCGTCCAGATTAGACGAGTTAATTAATTAATTATTTAGCTAACATGTAATAATAATTACGTGTTACGCCTTTTACCAGCGATGGTCTAGATTAGTTCATAAAGAGGAAGGAAAAAATTTAAATAAATAAATAAGAAATTGTCTCTAATTATATATGCTATATATTGCGAAAAACATTTTAACAAACAATAAAAACGAATGAAAAAGACTGAAAATGTTATTGTAATGTATTAATTCGCTATGTAATTTTATTCGCTAAGGACTGCAGGATCAGTCTCCAGTTGATCAGCCTTCTTTTTATTTGCTCAGAGCAACCGGTACCCTTCCCAATCCTTGGCGTTGGAAATTGTCAAACCCAGATCTTTTAAAAAATCCTTTTCTGATAGGGCCAGCTTCTGGGCCTTATACTTGGAACTCATAACATCTGAAAAAAATAGCAATATGAGAAAATATGGTAAAGTTCGAACCCGACCCAATCGAGTTTCGGGTTTCAGATTTTTGCACACACCTAAAAAAAATATTTATTAACATATTTTTATATTTTATGCAATATAAATTACATTTATTATTGGAGGATTCTCTTCCAATTATTATATTTATAACAAGTCTGAACTTATTATTAGACTACCGGAAATTGTACGACAGCCTGTAACTACGAATAATAATTGTTTATTTTTGTAATTATATCGAATCCATAATATTCATTATTATTTTAGTAATAAGAGAAACTCTTTCGTTTTCGAATATTAAAAGCCCTTGTTATTTTACAATATATAATTATTTTAATATTTTAATATATCCACGTTTCTCTTTTTTCATCATTATTACTGATGTAAATTTTTTTTCAATTAAAATTTTTTTAAATATTATCTGGGATTTAAAAATGTGTCATTGTCATACTGGATTCTAAATTTTCTGAAATTCTTTGAAATAATTTCTAGTCTCTTGAAATCTTGAAATCACCCTTAGCATAGGAAGCTGGGGTCGATTATGCAACTTTGTGACTTTCACTTTTTCAAAATTCCCCTGGGATTCGATCGAGTCGGTTTCATTTATACACAAATTTTTTGAAGAAGTATGTGTTTCTTACAGAAAATATAAAATGTGTATTAAACAAAGTGCCAAATTTGAATCAGTGTTTCATACAAATTGCTGCAGCGAAGAAGTGCTTTTTCTACAAGTTTAAAAATTATAAAGTTTTATTATGAAAGAGTTGGTTTATTTTACAGATTATAAATTCTAGGGTTGTGTTTTTTACAGAAAAAAAAATATGAAGGGTCTTTTTTACATATTTTAAAATAAGTAATTGTCATTTTCTACAGAAATGAAAAGTTGGTGATTTATCAAGATTTAAGGTTTCAGATCGGTGTTTCTTACAGAATTTATTTTTTCTCAATTTTATTTTAAAAACTTGAAAAAAAGTATCAGAAAAATGTTGGCGCATCATTCATTAAAAAGTTAAGTCTAATTAATACTATATAAAATACAAACATTTTTGTCTTACCAATAAGATGATAACAGAAACCTCTAAACCAACTATAAGATTTCATAGAGCAATAAAGGTATTGATTGTAGTTTATAAGTAACCTATGAGAAAGTGCGTGATTGACCGCATATGAAGAAGTTTAAAGTTTTTTGTTTCTAATGCAGACTACGCCCGTACTTTTCAAATTTATCTTTATATTTCTTAAACATTAATATAATTATCTATCATGAACTTGAATTTTTTTTAATTGGTGGTAAAATTAGAGTTATAATTAAAAAAAAAAACAACAAACAAATCCAAACAAAATTATTAAACAGTTAATTCATTACTACATAACTTCACTGACTTGGAACGACCTACGCAAGAAGATAACCTTATTTGATGAATAATTATACACTTCATCACTTATTATAATATATACTTTTTCGTTGAAAAAATAGGCAAAAAACAGGTTTTTAAATTCAACAATACCATATTATTTATTATGCCAAGAGTACAAAAGTAGGTAAAAGAAAAAAAGGATGACATTTGTAGTAAAAACTTGTCGATATACATGAAATACAAAATCTATAATTTGATTACATAATCATATTTAAATAAAAAATGACGTTGACATTAAATCAATTTACGATAATTTCTTTGATACAACAGGATACAACAGGAGGAATGTTTTCCCTTTGAAAGCACGTTTCAAATAAGAAAAATGTCGTATTTGGAGGTCTGTCATTTTGGTAATGTCACTTGGGAAAATACATCTGCCGCTAATATCAGGAAGCCTTCCAATATAAAAACCCGAAGCACAAGTACCATCTTCTTACAATAGGAGGAATGATTTCAATCTGGTCACGTCGCTTCAAATAATTCCTCTGTTAGTGACAGGAATCCTAGCGATATTTCAACCGGAATGGTAAACGCAACCTTATTAAAAAAAAATTCATTAATTATTAAGACAAGAGCAAAAAAAGTTCTCTAATAAAGGTTCTTCCAATGCAAAAAGGAATAACTCCTTTTTATTCCCAATGTTGGGTATCATACGATGCTTGAATGAATACATCTCCTTAGATTAGGAGGAATGACTTCTACCGGTCACGAAACCTAAAAGAAATCCTCTCCTTGTATTAGGAGGAATGACTTCGTCCTGGTAATGATGATTTAAAGAACTCCTCTCCCTATATTAGGAGGAATGACTTCTTCCTGTTCATGAAACCTAAAAGAAATCCTCACCTTAGCTTGGAAGGAATGACTTCGTCCTTGCGATGATGATTTAAAGAACTCCTCTCCTTTGATTAGGAGGAATGACTTCGTCCTGGTAATGATGATTTAAAGATCTCCTCTTCTTTGATTAGAAGGAATGACTTCTTCCCGGTCATGAAACCCAACCGGTCCTCTCCTTCTCTTAGGAGGAATGACTTAGTCCTGGTAATTATGATTTAAAGATCTCCTCTCCTTAGATTAGGAGGAATGACTTCTTCCCTTTCACGAAACCTAAAAGAAATCCTCTTCTTGTATTAGGAGGAATGACTTCGTCCTGGTAATGATGATTTAAAGAACTCCTCTCCTTTGATTAGGAGGAATGAATTTTTACTGGTCACGATGATTTAAAGAAATCCTCTCCTTATATTAGGAGGAATGTCTTCTTCCTGGTCATGAAAGCTAAAAGAAATACTCTCCTTAGATTAGGAGGAACGGCTTCTTTCTGACGCGATGTTTGAAAGAACTTCTCCTCTTATATTAGGAGGAATGACTTCTTCACGGTCTCGATGCTTTAAAGATCTCCTCTCCTTAGATTAGGAAGAATGACTTCTTCCTGGTCATGAAAACTAAAATAAATCTCCCCCTTGTATTAGGAGGAATGACTTCGTACTGGTAATGATGCTTTAAAGATCTCCTCTCCTTAGATTAGGAGGAATGACTTCGTCCCGGTCACGAAACATAAAAAAAATCCTCTCCTTGTCTTAGGAGGAATGACTTCGTCCTGGTAATGATGATTTAAAGAACTCCTCCCCATAGATTAAGAGGAAAGATTTCTTCCTGAAAACGCCGCTCGAAAGATCTCCTCTCCTTAGATTAGGAGGAATGTCTTCTTCCTGAACGCGATGCTTTAATGAATTCCTCTCCTTAGAATAGGAGGAATGACTTCTTCCTCATCACACAAAATGCTAGAATTCCTCTTCTCAGAGTATGAATGAGTTTTGCTATCTGTTAATACCTCTCCCAATATAGTGAGGAATGTCTTCTCTTTGAAGACGCCAGATCGAATAATACCACCGCCTCTGTTAACAGAAACATTGACATGTTTGTTGTATAGACCAATTTTTTCACCATATTTGAAAACTCTTTTTTCAGACGACAGTCCAAGTATCAGTTACTAATGTGCGCGACTTACACAACACTATTTTTCTCAGAAATAGGTGTACACTGCGGCACTGGACTGTTCTCTTGTTCAAAAACAATTTTCATATATGGTGATAGAGTTCAAAGAGGTGGAGGTATCTTCAACAATTAGAACGAACAAATCTCTCTGGCGTCCAGTGCAAATGATTGGTAATTAAAGTCTTGGAGTTCTCTTCACCTTATGCAAGGAGGAATGAGGAAATCGTTAATGATGAATTAAAGAACTCCTCTCCTTAGCTTAGGAGGAATGACTTCTTCCCGGTCACGAAACTTAAAAGAAATCCTCTCCTTTTATTAGGAGGAATGACTTCGTCCTCGTAATGATGATTTAAAGAACTCCTCTCACTATATTTCGGGTTAAATTGTATTTTCCGCTTTGCTGATGATTTTCGTATTGAGTCTGAGTATTCGGCTTCAATTTTCATTTTTGGGTCAATTCCGGGCTTTTATAGCCAGTTTTGTTCCGGGTTTTCGGGTTAGGTCCGAGTTTTTGAGTTTGGCCTCTATATTCCAGTTCGATTAGGATATTTTAATTTTTTCCGGTCCGGGTTTTCGGATCTTTTGGTTTGTTTAACCCGGTTTCTGGGTTAGACTCGAATTTTCGGGTTAAAACGTATTTTCCAGTTTGTTCCTGATTTTCATGTTGAGTCTTGGTATTCGGATTCAGTTTGCATTTCCGGGTCAATTCCGGGATCTTTAATTCTATTTCTATACGAGTTTACGGATTAGGACCCGGTTTTCATAGTTTGGCTTCTAGACTCCATAATGTCAAAAAAAGACGATCAATGGGGAATTATTTCTCAACTGTCCCAACATTTTAAGTTTTGTCTTTCGATTGCCTTCATATTTTCAGAATTTGTTTGCCTACTTGATGGTGGTTCTAAAAATGAGATTTGCTTTTTTGATGAGTGCTTTCGGACGGATTTTTTACGCCCTTCATTCTATTATATCCATTTCTTATTATTTTTCCATTTTCATAAACAAATTACTAAATTATCTCTATTTCGAGATATATCACATTATGGATTAAATTGAAAAAAAAGATAGGACAACAGATTTTGAAAAAGGAAAGATCCGTCTTTAAATTCCCCTTTCTGAGAGAAGGGAATTTAAAAATGGATGTTAAAAGAAGTTTTAATTAAAGATGTTAGAAAATGGGGCAGGAGGAGATGTTTGGAAAAATATTCTGGAAGATAACACCGATTTAATTTTGAAAGGTAATTTCTTAAATTTAAATGTATCAACCAACTGAGGTTGAAGATTTGCGATCCGTAAAATTGCAACGATGTGGAATATCGCACTAGAGTCAGGTAAAGTTAGGCGCCTGGTGAGGGTTGCGGCAAGAGTGATTTACCTGTCGAGGTTTTTAAACTAGGAAGCAGGTTAGTCGAAAATTCTGCTTCCACCTCGCAACTCAGGTACCCTATTGTTTTCTTGTTTTCGCGCGGCTTTATTCACGATTATTAACACTGCATGGGTCTTTTTATGCACTGCATCAAAATGAGAATAAAGCCTTAAATCGCCTCGAGTGCCTTAATCACTCGTCGCCCCATATTACGCTCTCATACTCTCTTTTCCTTGTCGACGAATTTCAACTCGTTAAAAAATTTTATGTTGCTAGAAATTTATTATTATGTAAGAGGAAAAATGTTAAAATTATCTTACAGATTTTACTAAATAGAGGATTTTGTGGCGAATTAAAAAAGTGAAAATTTCGCTGAGTTTATAAGAGTATAGAGACTAAACTTAAAAACCCGGACCTAACCCGAAAGCTGGGACTTAACCCGACATCCGGGACCGAACTCGAATGTGTCTCGTTTAAAAAATTGCAATTAAATAAGTCTCTTTTAAAACAAACTCGTGTGAAGGACATATTAAGTTGTCAGATAAAATGAAACTTGACATATTGTGCGACTGTCTCGTTCGTTATCAATCATATTCAGTACACACATTGAATAAGTCAGGTCGATTCTCAAGTTGCGTGATTGCGTGTCACGCACTACGCTTGTCAAGAGCAATGGATTTCGTATCAGGGAAACTTATTAATTCGATCGCGTGCACGAACACAAGCCGATATTGTTAATTTTTTCGAGCTATATTACATATCCATTTCGGAAATCGATATTTTCCACTACACGGTTGAATGGAGATAAAATAATGAGAAAAATATTTTCAATAAAAAATTTTGATTTAAAAAATTTTAAGGTAGATCGACAACACAAACCTGGCTTAATTGGTGTCCCGAAATCTTGATAACGCGATCGGATTTGAACCCGAAATTGCAACTATACCCGATTTTCGTCAGCTTAAAAATACTTTTTTAATTTTAAGTAGACTATTACAAAAATAGACGAGATTTTAGACCGGGTTGAAAGTCGCGCGAATTTGAGGTCCGGGTTCGGGTTTTCTCGAAAATTCGAGAACCCGAAAATCTTCGATAGTCCAAAAACGTTCGATTTTTTGGTAATGTTCGAAACCGACCCAATCGAGTTTCGGGTTTCAGATTTTTGCACACACCTAAAAAAATATTTATTAACATATTTTTATATTTCATGCAATATAAATTACCTTTATTATTGGAGAATTCTCTTCCAATTATTATATTTATAACAAGTCTGAACTTATTATTAGACTATCGGAAATTGTACAACAGCTTGTAACTATGAATAATTGTTTGTTTTTGTAATTATATCGAATCAATAATATTCATTATTATTTTATTAATAAGAGAAACTCTTTAGGTTTCGAATATTAAAAGCTCTTGTTATGTTACAATATATAATTATTTCAATATTTTAATATATCCACGTTTCTCTTTCTTCCTCATTATTACTGATGTAAATTTTTTTTCAATTAAAATTTTTTTTAATATCATCTGGGATTTAAAAATGTGTCACTGTCACACAGGATTCTAAATTTTCTGAAATCCTTTGAAATAATTTCTAGTCTCTTGAAATCTTTTGAATTTACTTTAAATCGTTCAAAATCACTTCCGATTGTTTTAATTTGGTCAGGTCCGCTTATTTGCGTTAGAATCGGGTTTTTGAGTTAGGTACGCGCATTGGAATTTGGTCTTGGCTTTCGAGTTAGATCCGGGTTTTTAAGTTTAGGCTCTATGTTCCAATTCGGTTGAAGAATTTGAAATTGATCTAGTTCGGGTTTTCGGATCTTCAAATTCGATCCTGGTTTCCGGGTTAGGTCCAGATTTTCGGGTTAAAGTAGATTCTCCAAATTTTTCCGATCCGGGTTCTCGGATCTTCGAGATTGGTACCGGTTTCCGGGTTAGACCAGAATTTCCGGGTTAAATCGTATTTTCCGGTTTGATCCTAATTTTCCTGTTGAGTCTGGGTATTCGGATTCAGTTTGTGTTTTCGGGTTTTGATAGTTTGGTCTTTACTATATACTCCATTTCGGTTGGGGTATTTGAGTCTGTTCCGGTCCGGGTTTGCAGGTCTTCGGATTCAGTTACAGTTTCCGGGTTAGGTCCGGGTTTTCGGCATAAATTATATTTTCCGATTTACTCCACTGGGTTCAATAATTCCATACAGAAAATTATTTCCTCTATGCTAAAATCTAATTAGGAACGAAAATATATGTCAAATTGAAACATAATTATCCCACCCTTATAACCACGAGTATATGAAAGCAGTGAATAAAATGGATTTGACAAATGACAAATATATCTGCCCTATTTGCAGCAAAATTTCGGCTCGTGTCGCGGTATAAGGTTTGGTAATAATTTAAAATGCGCGTCGACTTTTTTCATCCTGAAAGACGGCTCCCTCGACGGAGGAACGATTTATCATTCTCGATTTACATCCTCGTGGAAATGCGAAACGTCCGTCTCTGGAAAATTCCCCGTTCTTGGATCGAGCATAGCTGCTTCGAGGGTGGTAGACGTACGCAGCGGGACTATTAACCTTACCCGTGGGAACAGAGTTGGGTAGAGGAGGAGGGGGAAGAGGAGGAGATGGAGGACGCAAAAGTAGACGGGATAAGGGTTTCCAGGCTGCACGGAGCTTCACCTACCCGTCCGAACTGCAATGCGGCACAGTCGACTTCTCGTCAGGCAAAGACGGTCGACTCTCTCGCACCGTCGGATGGACGGAGCCCTTCTGCTTTAACGCCTACAAAACCACAAGTAGCCCCTCTTTTCATACGAATCAAACGATCGATTTGCCAATAAAACAGAAGGAATCACATAAATTTCACACCGTTTGGTGAATTCATTCATAGCAATTGACTTATTGGAAATAGAAACTACACTGAAAAAAATAAACGGATATAAATATTTCTATCCGTCTGAATCCGTTTCATTCTTAAGTCCGAGCGACTTAATTTCATGTCAAGCGAAGCCAAGAGAAATTAGGAATAATATCCTAGCGAAAGCTTCGGATTGAAATTCATTCTGAACCAATCAGAAATAAGAATCAGATATCCGAACCAGTTTCATTTCCATCTAATCCGAAGGAAGTTTTCAATCTGAATTAATCCGAACTTTCAATCCGAAGTCAAAACCAAAATTCTTACCCGAATCAATCCAACCCAATTAAAAATAAAAAATATATTTCCTATCCGAATCAATCCGACCAAATCCAGGTTTATTGATTGATAGGAGGTTCGGACTGATTCGGATTAGCCTCGGATTCAATCGGATTGAATTTTTTTGCAGAATTGACACTTGTATGGGGAAATAATGAATTAAATATTATGAGCTTCAAGAGCACCAAACCTTTTTATAACACGAAAAAATATTAAAATCGTAAAATTAGATTGAATCATATAATAAAGAGTCTATACTTGTGATGAATAAGACTCTTAAAATTTTATTTCGATTATTTTACCTTACGCCCTACAAAGAAGAAACGTTTTAAGTGGAAAGGGTAATTTATGGTCAGACACTATCCAACTCTCAGTAGACCGCCTAAGTAGAAACATAGATATATGGTCAGACAGATTGTCCTTCTGGGATTTATATTTCTCTCTTCCGTCCACCTTTAGTGGAAACTACATTTTTAATTTTTATAGCTGCTTTAACTTAGAAAGGACAATTTTATAAAAATTAGCTCACACTTTAGAAAGTCATATTATTAGAAAATGATTTTGAGAAGATTTCAATATTTTAACGTATTTCACGAGAGTTCAAGTGTTTTCAAGTGAATTTCGGGAATGTTCTATTTGGGAAATTTTAATTTTTCGAGAATTTTCAATTTCGATGATTTTCAATTTCGCTAAATCTACTTGATCCCGTTTTTAGAGAAGTTTAGAAGTCTCTAATTGAAGTGAGATTTTATTAGCAAATTAATTCTTTTCAAGAAAAAGCTACCAATGCATCAACAAAGAGGTTTGAATTTTCTTAGCGAGCAATATCGCGACAGGAAATACGCTAATTAATTTCCACTTCGAGACGCTTTTATAAAGTCTGGGGGGGGAGAGAGAGAGAGAGAGAGAGAG
>CAJFCP010023079.1:0-16508 GCA_904066005.1 Synergus itoensis | reverse complement strand
AGAGAGAGAGAGAGAGAGAGAGAGAGAGAGAGAGAGAGAGAGAGACGGTGGAAAAAGAGCTGGCAATGCTCAGGGCGGAAAACAATGACAATAATGTATTCCGTCGGTGGGCAGCGTTTTTCCGCGCATAATTTTTCTTGCCCCCGTACTTGAGGCTCTCTTATTTCGTCGACATGATTAATGGCCCAGTCTGAACGACCAACTCGAGACGGAGAGAGAAAGGCTGAGAGAAACGTCAAAATAATAATTCGGAACATACATCAAGTCCATTGTGGAACGCGAAAACCTAGATTTTGCAAAGAATGCCACTGCACTGAGAATATATACATATACATATATAATATATTTGTATGTGCGTGTGTATGTGTGTATGTCAGATTTCCGGTTTCTCATTATACCAAATATCATTTTCGATCAACCACTAGAGACAAAATAGCTGCCAGAGTGTATTTGGAAAAGAATATTTCGAAATACTCAAATATTACTGGAGGTCACGAGAAAATTATAGGAAAATAATTTTAGGAATAAATAATACCTATTAGAATCCAGACATGTCGCAACATGTCGCAACATGTCGCAACGAGAGCAAGGGAGTAAAAATCTGCCAATTCACCAATCCCCTCTCTTACCATCTTTGTTGGGTGCATGAACGTGGTGTACAGAATAGTCGAGTCTCCTCTGCTGCCGGGCGGATAAAGCCGAGCGGCCCCGAAGGACGCTTGAGCCTCGCGCTATCACTGTATCTACATGATAGGCGAATATCTTGCGTATACGGCGTGTATCCGCGTAATACGTAGCAACTGTCTCTTTCTATTTATGCGTTTCGCTCCGATAAGAAAGAGACAGTTGCTGCGTTTACGCCGTACGCCGATCAAAAACGCGTCCATGTAGATACACTGTATTCGCCAGTGGCGCTCGGAAGAAGGGGAAGAAGCGGGAGGAAAGGAGAAGCGCGAGAACCTCGCGTTGAACATCACTGTACTAATCTTTAGAGCATGTGTTCGGTCGTTTTGACAACTTTCAATCGTCACTAATCAACAGATTAATTTTACTGTTGTATTATTCAAACTAATCAGATGGTCCGTCTTCGACATTTCTTCAAGAGCGCACACTTACATACTTTTTGAAGAGTTACATTTACGTATCGTTTTTATATTGTAAAACTCTGGTCAAAGATGGTTTTATACTGATGCATTAGTACCTACAAAGCATTGCTGAAACCTAAATGCTACATACCAACATTTCCGAGAAAGGTAAAGGTACAGAGTATTTTGGATTCGGAAGCTATTAATAATACAGGCAACCCTGGATCGTCCCTGAAATAATGAGTAAGACCGGTGAAGGCTGTCCGTACTCTAAGTTTATTGGGGGAGGATTACGTCAATTTCTGTTTGTGCCGATGGGCCGATTGACCATTCTTACAGTTTCTTTAATGAGGGATCGAAAGATGCTAAGTCTATTGCTAATTTTTAGAAAGTTGCAAGGAAAAGGTTTCGGAGCAGATGTATAGTATTGAAGTAAAGAAATACTAGCTAGAAAATCCAAAGTTCCAGTAAAATAGTAAATGTGATTCACTCTGTCAAACAATAATAATAACCTCTAGAAAAATTAATGAAAAAGGCTTAGTATAGAAATACATATTCTTACAGCCAGGACACGTATTAAGAGTCTATAAAATTGCAAAATATATATTTTCATTGATGGGAATAAAATCTTAATACCCATAGTACCAGCTGAGCCATTACAATACTGCGGAGCTCAACCATTTCCGCAATTCTCTTTCCTGTACGAGTCATGTGACATTTTACGAACATCCGTACCGCCCAGGTAATTTGCAGTGAAGTTGAGAATCCTTACAGTTACGACTAGCACGGACGAAAACGAATTACGTACAGTGCAATTTCACAAAGTTACGCAACCCATATGTAATAACGTTACCAAGCAACAGGTTCGTGAGCCGCAAGCGTAAGTGACCATTGCCTTTGAAAACTTTCATACGAATTTCAACATCATATTTTCTTTTCCTGTACTTTTAATTTTATTCAACTCATATTTTGGACCAAAATCACGTTTCCAAGTCTATAACTAGAGATGAACATTCTAAATCATGTGATATCATGTCACCTATTGTCATAAATTAATAATTAAAATCATTAACCAACAAAATCATTTGGCATTATATTCGAGCATCCAACTATTGATCCAATGTGTTAGCTAGCTTAAAAATCCAAATCTTGCGTCCTATTCCCGTGAATTATTTTCTCAGTTCCTGCACAAGGTTGATAATCATAAAACATAAATCTCTATAAGAGCAAGAGTGGAGCCATTTTTGGCGAGATTTTCTCGGCTAAAGTTCCGCGCAGTTTGAAAATCCTGTCATCCTAGGTCATAAAATAGAGGGAAATTACCCTGAAGACAGAGCTCGCAGAAGCAAGTAAAGTAAGAAGCGACCCTGGAGAGTTAATATTTCAAGTGTAATTGATACGTCTTCTTGGCGTCTTGTTCTTCTTCTTCGTCGTCAGAGTTTTCGGGTTTCTGTAACACGCATGGTGCAGCCGACGCGAACTGCTGGCACGGTTTCTTCTTCAAAAGTGGTGGACACGCAGTTTTCCGACCTCCCACACATCTCACGAAACTTCATTATTTACGACCCGCCTGACAGATGGTCTCCACTTTATCAACTTTAGCTAGGGAGAAGGTGTTACCGACATGAGAGTGGAGAAAAAAAGAGACGAGAAAAGAGAAGATCAGCGGCACAGTGCCAGGACCTCAGGGAAAAAAAAAATAAGGTACCGTCGAGATACCGGTGACAAATTTTATCGCTCCCAACTCATTCTAGTCAGCGTGCTATGAAACTTAGTGAAAGAAGCTCGGAAGACATTTTTAAATGGATTTAATAAAAGTGTTGTGATTGAACATGCGGTTCCTTCAGTTTTGTGATTGAAGCATTCAGGTGTATTCTAATTACATAAGTTTTATAATACTTGCTAAAGTTTTGGATTATAGTTATATTATTATTATTATTATTATTATTATTATTATTATTTAATAGCTGTTTGTGATACAATCGTGTCGCGTCGAAACTTGAATCGGTTCAGGATTTTGGGGTGATTAGGTCGGATCAAAATTTATATCGATTAGAAATGGTCGAGCCGTTTCGGGTTTTCGGGTCAAGTCGAGGATTCGGGTTGGTTCGGAATTTTGGAACGTTCGGATCGGGTCGAGACTTAGATTGGGTCGGATTTTCAGAATGTACGGATCGGTTCGTGCATTCGAGATGTTCGGGTCAGTTTGTGTTTTCGAGATGTTCGGGTTGTATCTACATGTTCGGGTCGTGTCGGGATTTGCATCGGTTCGAGATCATACATTTTTTTACTGGTAATTTTTAAATTTTAAATAAATTTTTAATAAATTCTTAATATATTTATTTAATGCACAAGAGACCTTCACCAGCTTTTTTAGTTCGAATGTTTTCCAATTTTTTGCACTGGCGGAAGCTTTTAGTAACTATGCGGTGAGATTTTGTATTCCGAAAGCTCGCCTTTAATGTTGAATACGTCCTCACAACCCAACCAGGTCACTGGAGCGTTGAGAGTATATCCGTTCCATCAGGAACTGCGCACAATAAATTTGATTTCTTTGTGAGGATTTTATTACACCGGATTCCAAAGACTAGGTCTTTCTCTTTCGACAGCCATGCGAACAATATACTTTTCACCTTTTTTCTCTTTGATTTGTAAACTTTCAATATTAAATTTAATAATAAACTCGAAGTTAATAATTTAAACTCGAAGGAGAAGATTTCTTCAAATTTTATTTTATGAAAAATGTTTCATGCGTATACAGTGGTGCTAAAGCTTCACTTTAAGGGACTAAAGACTAAAACGTACTTTTTAGTCCCTAGGGAAAAAAAGTAGAACTTTAGTCCCGCTCCACAGGTTGAAGTAATGCATTTCTTGTTAAAAGTATCGTGTGTGCCATGGGGGAGAGGGACTTTCTCAACTCGTTTATGTTTTTAGTACTTATCGAAAAAACCCGTCTTCTCTCCCTTGGTGCATAATATATTATTCACTTGTGCGAACATTTTAAGATAAAAAAATCCATCTATTTAAAAAATGTTTTTTTTTTGTTTTTAATTTTATAATAAGTTATAAAAAATTAATGATTTTCATTAAACTCAGAAAAAGTGTGAAAAAGAAGGTTGGAAAAGGATGTTCAAAATTTGGACTGTGATCGGAACGCGAGAATTATTGTACAGCACTTGGATAATTCTTCGTGACAGGAAGACACGTATTGTCACCCCGAAGTTTGAAATGCCAGGATCCTTCCGCACACATTCGTGCACAAATGCTGAACTAGTGTCGACAAATACCGGTGCGTGTTTCGGAAATTGATGAAACACGAGAAGTGGTTCCGATGTTCCAATATGTATAATAACGTCCTTGGAGGGTTTGCCTAGTTGTGTCGATCCATGTTTAGAATGACAGACAAGGGTGAGCGTCAACAACGGTTCGAAAATGAAGACACAGTACATTTTAGTACTTAAAAATTACTTTCGGGTCAAGTGGAGGATTCGGGTCGGTTAGGGATTTTAAAGTGTTTGAGTCGAGTTGAGATTTCGGGAGTGGGAAACAAAATTTAGGAAATAGGGTATGAGTTGGAAGTTGGATAATGAATTTGAAAAATTGACGGAAAAAGAGGAAATGGAAAGTTTTTTTAATCATGTTCAAAACTTCAGATAGCGAAAATGGAGAGGACATAATCAACACATTTGAGATTGTAGATTTGAGATAGATTTTTTAATCTTAGGAAAATGATCAGGATAGAAAAACTAGTTGATTGAAAAACCATTGTGAGAATCACCCGAACGGGAATAATGGCAAAAGGGGATAAACGTGAGAATTTCAATCGCGATTCGTCAATGACTCTCGAGCCATCAAATTTCCGGTTCTTATCCCGCCCGGCTTCTCTAGACAGAAGAATTCTTAGTTTATTCTTAGTCTGAATAGAAATTGTGATAAAGTCCTGATAAATCGGAGATATCGTTTTGCCAGAGCATTATCCATTAAACAAATATGCAAATACATCAAAGAGTTGATTCGCATGCTAACCGCTGTTCTTCATTAATTAAGTCCCCCTCCATCTATCGAATATGTTCAATTCAAACTAAAGGGAATTCACGGAAATGGGAAAGTATCAACGGTAATTTTGAACTCATCAGCAATTAATCTCGTATACCAGACGAACCTGCTTCGTTAGGCTTGCTATACATTTCCGTCTCACGAGTCCTATAATCCAACAAGATGTATCGCTATCGAGCACGAAATTACAAAGCCCCATGGTAGTGATCGTCCCACATTGACGACCTCGTCGACAAACCGCAACGCAGGTTGCGTTTGCATTATACACACAATTTATTCACGGTTACTTCCTTATTGGTTGAAAATCAGCAAGGAGATCGGAAACGAATTTTTTATGTTCTGTTATCGAAATCAATGGCGCAGCATTCTCGAAAGATTTAGACCAGATGTCATGTGAACAATAAATGACCCATCAGAGTTTCAATCCTCCGGTGCGTTTGGAACACTCCCTACTTTATTCCTTAAAATAAAAAAATTACGTTATTACCAGTTACCAATTACGTCGGCACCTATTTTAGTTTGGAAAGCTACAACTGCCAAATCCTGTCAGAGGTTCATCTCTATTAGGAAATTCTGGAAATAAGGTCATAGAGCAAATAGAGACTAATTTTCACAAATTCAGAACAGAGTTGGGATGGAACTTTGTAGTTTCCGTCCACATGAATTATTTAAGCCTCTTTGGTACTTTATGCAAGTGCGGGGGTCTTTCACGTATTGTCAGTTAAGTTGCGGATTCTAAAACAGCTAGTCAGTTTCTCCTTTTGATGTACCGACTAAGTGGATACTCCAGGTTTTACAAGATTATTCCTAATGGGTGTCCATAAATATATTTCCAAAAATATTTAGCTATTATTTCCACAGATGGCGCGGTGATCACCAATGTTGTCCACAAATGATTGCAATTGAAGAAAACTTGAAGGTTATTCAGCCTCATTTCGAAGACAATCCGAACGGTTCTGTCTGCCAAGCATAAAAAGTTCTTAAAATGTCTAAATCGTCTTTGTGGAAAGTTCTGAAAGTCATTTTGAATAATCATTTTTAAAAAGAAAGTATTGTTTTTAATGACGAAGCACATTTTTATGTTGCCTAAACAATAGACATTAGGTGTTTTTCTCCTTAAAAATTTCAGTTCCTGTATATAATCAAGATTGCTCCCCTTGTATGAACGTAGATAGCATCAAGTATTTTTGCTACCTTATAGGATTTTTTGATTCCCTCCTCCTATCTTTCAGCATTGCCTCTAATTCCCTGAGGCGTGAATCGTCAAGCGTGAACGAAGTTTGCACGGTTGCTTTGAAGATACCCTTTGAAAGGGCTTTTGGCCCACGACGACGACGGAAACGTGGCCCCGGGACAAGAAATTTCTTTCTCGGCCTTTTTCACTTCTTCAAGTCAACGTCTTCGCTCGCTGAAAAGCGAGCTTTGTTACCTCAAAGACTCTTCTCTCTGACGCTCTTTTTGGAATTGCTAATTATTTGTACGACACGAAATTCCCCAACCTACTTTCAGTACATAATTATACAAGTAGAAAAGCTGTTTTCAAAAACATGGACGAAATAGATAAGTTTGTAGTAATATGATGTCCCTGGTTGCTGCAAAGACTTCATTAGTCGTCAAAGTAGATTTTGTTTGCATTACAATTTTGCATTACGGGAAATAATTACTTCGGATTTCTTTACGTATAATATTATAGGACCCATGATTTAACGAATATAGACGTGTCGAACGAACATCAAAATTTGAGCCTGTATATCTAGGCAACACGTCATTATTACTTCCCCTCCAATTTGCATATTGGATGTAGTCGAATAGTACAACAATCTCACATAGTTTCATCAAAATGGGAGAGATGAAAATTTTTTGGGTGGTATACTTGGAAAATTTTTCCCCATTATGTAGATACAGATATATACACTATAGATACTCGTCCATCATGAATAAAGTGCGATGCGTGTCAGTACACGTGGAAATATTGGATCGAAAATTAGGTAGATGCTTGTTTGCAGACAAAATGAAAGAGAAGAGGATGATATTTTAGAGAAATATGGTTATAGATATCTGTCGACGAAAATAATTGGTACATGGTTATTCAGTCGGGATATTACGTAGTTAGATGGATAAATGGCTGACACAGGTGCTGACTCTGCGAAGCTCGAAAACCTCGTGTTGGTTGCACTGAAGTGTAGATGTGGATATTATGTACGAAAAAAGCATATTTGACAAGTTAATATCCGGATGAAATTATCATCTTCTAATTTTTAGCAAAAAATATGAGCACGATATTAGTAATGGCAGAAGATGTTTGTTTGTGGTTCTGAGAAGGTATGTAAGGAAGAGAGAATAATGGAATCAAGAACTAAGACAATGTTAACAGAGGATACGGTTTCTATAAATGGTGATAGGTATTAGGGTATTACAGAGAAAGGTATTGGACTATACGCTCTAAAAAAAGATAACTGACAATTGCTTTTGCTTCAAATTGCAAATAGCAGCTCCACATTTGAGTAGCATATGCACAATGCTAATTAATATGCCGTTAGTCGTCACCTAACTATTTTAAAGTTTGTTTGATGCAGAAAGAGGAAACAAAGCCACAAACGTGTATTTGATTACACATGAAAGGTTTTAATGCTTTGTCCTCGGGCATCATTCGAGCACTGCCGGGCGATTAACTATTCAAGCGCACGATTCTCGTTCCCTGGAAACGGCTTGCGTTAAATTATCCATTAACCGCTTTAGTAGTCGTTAAGTCAGCAGTTGGTATGCGAATTTAGTATTACCTTGCATCCACCTCATCCCCACCTCGTTCCTGACGGTACCTTAAAGATGCAGAGGACGTTTAACGACGTGCGTTTACATCAACCCTGAAGCCACGAAACCCACAGGATGTACCTCAACCTCAGTGCGCAGAACCATAAATTCTCTACGAGCTAGGCTGTGGTTTCGGAAAACTCTGTGTGTAAACAATGTTCTACTTTAGAACTCTGATTTAAAATGATTAGTTGATAGAGGAGACAGAATTTTACAACCTGGAATGAAATATGCAGATATTGTTTTGAAAAGACTGAAGTAATAAAGATATAAACACTTATGAATAACACTCCTGTATTTGAACACTCCTCCTTTGATGTTACCTTCAACGATAAAGAAAACCGCAAGGTGCCATTAAGCTGTAACGAGACTGTTTTCGGAGCGATGAAAGTGACTACTTCCATGTTCAATTACACCTCTCCTTGAACCTTCCACCCATTATGTAATGCTTGCTACCCAATACCAACTCAAATTTAACGTAAATTGGATTTCAAACTTCCGAGAAAGGCTTTTAATAGTTTCGCTTTACTTACAGTTTACGATATAATTATCTTAGCTTACTGCTAAACTGCAGTAATTTCGGATATTGTTATGCAAGGCAGCTGTTTACGTATCACAATCAGATGCACTTCTCAAATTGTACTATATTTTTTAGGGAAAACCACCAAATAGTAGATAGGTAAAAAAACCAAAGCGCCAATTCTGGAACCCCTTTGCTCCCCATTTACGCCACAAATTAACCGATTCTGGAACCCTTTTACTTCCAAATTACTCCATTTATGCCGCTAATTTTTGCTAGACGCTGTCCATCCATCAGCAGATAATCGATGTTAGTTTTACACTTGAGCGCGATGGAATAATTGTATATCGGTAATAACAATTTATAATAAGTATATTTTCACTGAAAATTAGTTTGCTGATTAACAGCGCAATGCTACCAATTGCGCCAGCGAAATATCACGATTATCTGCTATTGGTTATCTACTTTTGTAAAAATGAATGTCAAATTATTAAAAAATTTAATTTCTAAATTACCGGAAATTTTGGGGAGACTTTGAGAGACATCATCAAACTTTAGAGGACTGGAAGTGATTTCTGGAAATGTCAGTGACCTAAGGTACTTTAGTGACTTTTGGATATTTAAAGTGACATTTTAAGTTTATTAAAAAATATTTAATTAAAGAGCTTAAAATTGGTTACAATATTTTTTAATTATTTTTTTTTCAAATTTAATTATGTTTGTTTTAATCAAACAGAATTTTAAACAAGTTTGTAAGTAATTTCTAAAATTCTTTAAAATCCCATAAAATGAAAAATTTGATCTGAATGAGGATACTTTAGAATAAAGAAATGAAATTCACAAATTGTGAGTACTAGAACTTTGAAAACTTTCTAAAAAGTATTTTAAAAGCAAAAAGAAGCAAATAAACATGAAGGCTTTGTCGAAACTGATTACGAAAAATAAATTGATGAATTGTAGTTAACAGGTACTTTAAAGTTCTAATCTTCGTTTGTCATCGAACACATAGAATCGATTGGTAGTTTATTTCTTTTTAATTCTCAAGCCATAAATACGTAACGATTTCAATTAAGGCCTTTTGAAGAACTCTGATTGCCAGTCATTCGATAGGTTTTCTGTTTTATAACATTTCAGCAGAAGAAGAAATGTCCAACGATGAGGGGTGTTGTGTTTCAGAGTGGACGATTTAATTATCGGAAAGCTTTGTCAATGTATATCCCCATCAATTCACTATATTTTCTTTGTTTCTGTGATATCTAGCAGCTACAGGCAAAAATGTATAAGGAAAAAAATAAAATATGATGAAAAAAAAAAAACAGAAATGTGCGAAAAAGTAGTCGAGAGATTGTGTCTACTATGAATAATATTTTTTCCAATGCAAACGTAATGAAATAAAATACTGTTGAATGCAAACAGGTTTATTACGACAAAGGAATGAAAAACCGAGTGCGAGGTTTGAAATGGGACTGATGGATTCCTAATAATGTTCCTGAATATAACCCTGAACAGTCTCCCGAACAGATTCCTGAACATTTTTCCCAACAGGTTACCGAATCGATTCTGAACAAATTCTCGAATAGGTTCCATAAAAGGTTCATTTGTAGCTTCCCGAATCGTAAAAAGAAATAATTTAAAAAGAAATTACGGGCCATTTCAGCATGTAAATAAATAACTGATAAAAAATATTAAGAATTGAAGTTCTTCCTCAGGCAGATAATTTCTGGCGCAAATTCGCCTAGGTAAGTTCGTAGTGGTTGATTCATACCTCTGTATACAACTGTACATTTAAGGGTGGAGATCGCTAGATCAGACCTAAAGCGCCCGAGGTAATTTACTCAACTTCCCTTTACATCAGAGCTAGGAGAACGAGACTCGTCGGAAACAACTCTTGATTGATTGAAGGCGAAGTATCACTATACTAGATCGGATGTATAGTCGGTCTCCGTGTTAACGGAAACCTACAAGGAAATAAACAGCTATTCGTTCAGCGAAAAAAACTTTCGATTCAATGAAAAATTTTGTAAAATAAGTTATTTTTTTTCTAGAATGAAGAAAATATTTCTACTTCTTTATCAAAGAAGAAGAAATTCTTTATATCTTATATATTCTTTATATATTATAAATACTTTATCAAAGTAAAAGAAATTCTAATCGTATTAAAGAATGAATTTCATCTAATTCACTATTGAAAAACATGAATTAAGTACTCATTAAAATTATTGCCGAAATCTCGCCTGAAATAATCTTATTATGACCTACACGCTAATAAATAACTACCTCAACTTCCTTCTACTCACACCTCCCCAAAAACTTCCTGAAATTAACTATAAAGTTCGAAATTCGAGATACCAGTCACGAGCGGCACTTGCTCTTAAATCTGCAGTAACTGTGCGTAGTTAGAATTGAATCAGATAGTTTCTGGGAAATCTCAATTCATCCCCTGGTGGTTTTATACGAAACCACGTTTGTGCGTAGGATGATGGGGTTATGCCGGTGAATGAGTGATGGAAATATGGTATAACCTGAGTTTTATGACCCTTCCAGAGTCTTACCATGAACGGAAGATTGAAACAAGTCGAAGCACCAGAGGTGGGTAACTTTAAGGGATATCAGAAAATACATAGAGGAGGTAATAAAATAGAAATGTTTCGGAACAACTCTTGCTCCATGAAATTCCCAAATCCGAACTTTTACCTCACTCTTCAAATATTTCCTATCAATTTTACAGGGTGTCCATTCATATATTTCCAAAAATATTTAGCTATTATTTCCACAGATGGCGCTGCGATCACTAGTGTAATATAGTTTTGAAAAGTAGACAGACTGAGGCAGGGATGGGTAAGTAAAATATCTCAGGTTAATTACATGGTTTTTTACAGTAACTTACTAAGTATTTTATCTCCTTAGTTTATTGGATGATGTAAATTACCGGCAACTTACTGAAATTACTTACTACTACCTGCTACTACTTACCTTATGGAAGGTTCTGAAGGTCAGTTTGAATTATCATCTTTAAAAAGAAAGTTGTAAGAGTGTGGCTGCTTGGCGGTATGAGTGTGTGAGTATGTATCTGGCTTGCAAAAGTGAACGCTGGTGGCGTGGCGATCGCAGGATCGGTATAGAAAATCAATCTCTGTTCAGGCCTCCTCTCGGACACATCGTTTTATAGAGATAATTCGCCTAGCCACTTTTGGTATTTAAGTAGGACGTTTTAAAATCTTAATAAACTCATTTAAAATGGTTTAAAGTGTATCAGTTCGCCCATCCATCTTACAAACTCAGAAGTGGGATCGTTAAATGATCCAAGTGCGACAATTTACTTTTTCTGTGCAGTGACGGAAGAAAATGGCTGAAAGTTTGTCGGTCGCGGAGTTGAAGGAGATCCTTCGTGAAAACGATGTCTTAACATCAGGCAGGCGAGTCGAATTGCTAAAACGACTTATGTCGTTAGAGGATAGTGATGCTATTGTCCAGGAGTGGATTGAAAGGAGAGAGGCAGGTGGATATAGAGAGGAACAGAGATTCGAAATTGAGAATCTAAAACAACAACTCTGCGAAATGCAGGAAGCTTTGAAATCGGTGACGACGCTGCTTTTGACAGGGAGTGCTACACCTAGTCGGCCATTGATGGAACACGAAGGGAGTCATGAGGAGCAGCTTCGGCAGCCGAGTGGATCGCTGAGCGGACCGTCTTCGCAGAATCTTCCGCCACCGGAGACGACGAGCAGAAACGAGACTTCGGATAATGCGACGTTGCCTGGATCGGCAACATTGACTTTAAGGCAACTTCAGCGGTCGGGGGAATCGCTGAGCGGACCGTCTTCGCAGAATCTTCCGCCACCGGAGACACTGAGCAGCAACGAGACCCCAGGTAATGCGAGGTTGCCAAGAGCCGCGCCTACAATTGAAGTAGTCCCGCGAATTTCGATTAATGCGATCGGAGAATTGATTGATAATTTCGATGGCGATAGTGAAAAATTTGAAAGCTGGGTTCAGCAATTGTCATTAGTGCGTAGGTCGTATAGTTTGAATGATGATTTTACACGAATTGTTGTTAGTAGCAAATTGAAAGCGAAAGCGGCAATGTGGTTTCATTCGCGACCGGAACATTTAAATTTGTCGGTAGATGAATTGATAAGTGAAATGAGAAAATTATTCTTCTCACCTATGAGTAGATTTGAATCGCGAATAAAATTCCAAAATAGAGTGTGGTTGAATACGGAATCTTTCAACGAATATATGTACGATAAAGTAATTTTGTCAAACAGAGCTAACGTAGATGAGGCTGAATTAGTCGACTATCTTATTGAAGGTATTCCTGATGAAGCTTTACGCGATCAAGCGAAAATGCAACGATTTGAAAATAAGGATACATTGCTCAAAGCTTTTGAAAAAATAAAGTTGAATAAGAAACCAATCGTTGCAAGTAAGAGCAAAGAGTCGCCTAAAGATTCAGTAGGAAACCAAAACAAATACAAAATAGAAGTTGATAGTCAAAGCAAAACCGAGAAATCGAGTTTTGAGAAATCGAGCGATACAAAGCGAGTCCGGTGTTATAATTGTAGTGCGTATGGTCACATGGCGAATGACTGTAAGAAGGAGAAAAGAATGAGGGGCTCTTGCTTTAATTGTGGGGCATTAGATCATGTCATCAAAGACTGTCTAAGGAATAAAAAGAAATTTTGTAACGAGGAGGTTACGAATATTGAAAAAAATTCATCTTCCGAATTTCACCCACAACTTTCGTTATGCTTTGAGATTGAAGGTGAGCAATTTGAAATGAATTTTATTGCATTGCTAGATAGTGGTAGTCCTATCAGTTTTATTAAAAGAAAATTTTTAAATTCTGATACGATCCAACCTTACGAGAATACTGAATATTTCGGTGTAAATGATTCGAAATTGGAAATTATTGGCAAAACGACAGTGAATTGCACTTTATACGACAATACCCGTACTATTGAATTGTTAGTAGTAGACGACAGTACGATGGTATCGTCAATTGTTTTAGGTCGTGATGCATTTAAAATTTTTGAATTGAGAATTTCGAAACAAATTGAAGGTACAGAAGTTGATGGAGAATTGTCCGAGAATGATAAGAGGGTGAATCTTGTCAGTGCATTTATGAATACTGAAACCTACGAAGACGAGATTGTTGATCAATTGAAAGTAAATTCTGAAATTCCGTATAGCTATCAAAAAGAATTGAAAGAGACATTTAAAAAAACTTATGTATTAGCAGATAAGCCGGAAAAGCCAAAAATAAAAGCGGAGCTTTTACTTACATTGAAAAGTCATAAGCCATTTCGATTTTTGCCTCGTAGACTAGCTTTCGCAGAGAAAAATGATTTGAAAAAAATTATTGACGATTTATTAGAGCGCGGAATAATACGTCCAAGTGAATCGGAGTATTCCTCTGCTATTGTGCTTACGCGAAAGAAAAATGGGAAAATACGAATGTGCGTAGACTATCGAACTCTAAACAAATTTCTCGAGTCGGATAACTATCCTTTGCCAGTGATCGAAGATCAAATTGCATTGCTAAAAGGAAAAACAATCTTCACATCGTTAGATTTAAAGGACGGTTTTTTTCACATTGATATGGCCAAAGAATCGATTAAATTCACATCATTTGTCACACCTTTTGGGCAATATGAGTTTCTCAAAATGCCATTTGGATTAAAAGTCGCACCTAAACGATTCCAAAAGTATATTAATGAAATTTTGAAGGAATTGATTGAATCTGGCGACGTTATTGTATTCATGGACGATATTTTGATTTCCTCTAGTACCAAAGAACATCATTTGACAATTTTGGAAAAGACTTTTAAGATTTTTAAAGATAACAAAATTGAGCTACAATTGGCAAAGTGTAATTTTATGATGACTGAAATCGAATATTTGGGCTACAAAGTCAGCAAAAAGGGAATCACGCTTACTGATACTCACATAAATAGTATTACGAATTTTCCCATTCCGAAAGATACAAAGGGCGTACAAAGCTTCATTGGTCTTGCATCATATTTCCGGAAATTTATCGAGTCATTTTCACACATTGCTAAACCGCTCTATGATCTATTGAGGTCGAAGAACGAATTTAAATTTGGCGAGATTGAGTTAAACGCTTTCAACGAGTTGAAAAGACAATTGATTAACGCGCCTATACTCGCGATATATGATCCACACGCAGAAACTGAACTGCACTGCGATGCCAGTTCGCGAGGCTTCGGAGCAATATTGCTTCAACGTGGCAGCGATCATAAGTTGCATCCCGTTTTTTATTTTTCTCAAAGAGCAACAGACGCGGAAAGTCGGTACCATAGCTTCGAGCTAGAAATGCTTGCTATCATCTATGCACTGAAAAGATTTAGGGTTTATCTTTTCGGCATTAAGTTTAAAATAGTAACTGATTGCAATTCACTGGCTCTTGCATTGAAAAAACACGAGATTAACCCAAGAATTTCGCGTTGGGTCCTCGAATTACAAAATTATGACTATACGACGGAACACCGTGCAGGGACACGAATGTCACACGTAGATGGCCTCAGTCGTTGTAATTTCGTTGCTGTAGTGGAGGACAATTCATTTGAAACCAATTTAGCTATTACTCAGAATCTCGATGAAAACATTGTCAAATTAAGAAATGAGCTAGAAAAATCAGAAGGTAAATTTTATGAGATGCGGAATGGAATAGTTTATCGTAAAATTGGCGAGAAATTATTATTTTATGTTCCATCCGGCATGGAAAAAAGCGTTCTGTTTAAATACCACGATGAACTTGGTCACATGGGTGCAGAAAAAGTAATCGACATTGTGAGTAAGAGCTACTGGTTTCCGAAACTAAGACAAAAAGTTAAAGAACATTTACAGAATTGCTACAAATGTATTGCGTACAATCCAACAAGCGGTAAGGTTGAGGGTGAACTTCGGAGTATTTCTAAGGGTGATCAACCATTTGAAACGATTCATATCGATCATGTCGCAATTTCAGATGCTCGAGTTACTACTAAGAAACATGTACTTGTAATTATCGATAGTTTTACAAAATTTGTCAAGTTATATGCAGCGAAATCAACAACATCAAAAGAAGCGATTGACAGCTTGAAAATTTATTTTTCTTATTATAGTAAACCGAAAAACATTGTATCAGATAGAGGAACATGCTTTACCTCAAGAGAGTTTTCGGATTTTATAACTGAATTTGATATTAAACACATTCTAATTGCTACGGGATCGCCACAGGCAAATGGACAGGTTGAAAGAGTCAACCGAACTCTTGCACCTATGATGGGTAAATTGACAGATTATGATGTTGGAAAAAATTGGACAAAAACATTACATGAAATTGAATTTGCTTTCAACAATTTAGTACACAAAACCACGGGAGAACTTCCAAGTATCTTATTGTTTGGCATTCCTCAGCGAGGTAAAGTGCATGATCCGCTAGCCGAATATTTAAATACCGAAGTAAATCACGAAAAAAGATCTTTGACAGAAATAAGAAACAAGACAAGTCAAAAGATAATTGAAAAAGGAATTCAGGTGACGGCTCAGGCTAATAAAAGGCGAAAGGATGCAAGTGTTTATGAAATAGGCGATTATGTAATGTTAAAAAATTTCGACAACACTGTTGGTATCTCTCCCAAATTAGTTCCAAAGTTTAAGGGTCCCTATCAAGTAACAAAAATTCTACGTAATAACAGATATGTCATCGCCGATATACCCGATTGTCAAGTCAGTCAGAGGAAATATGAAGGGGTATGGGAACCAGCAAACATGCGCCTATGGCGAAAAGTTAATACATAGCTAATTATTCGATACGTTGCGTTCGTTTGTTTTTGTATATTTAATTTTATAAGCTTGTAAACCTAATTTTTATGTGGCTATATTACTCGTACTACCTTATAATTTGTATCTAGGAAAAAAATTTTTTTTGTTTTATGAACAAATACACGTTCGAGGACGAACGAATGTCAGGATAGGCCGAGCTGTAAGAGTGTGGCTGCTTGGCGGTATGAGTGTGTGAGTATGTATCT
>CAJFCP010023078.1:10928-25122 GCA_904066005.1 Synergus itoensis | reverse complement strand
CTCGCTATCCATCCATTGATTTTTCCTCATCAAACGCCATCAATCAGGTACGTAATTGAAGGCTCGTCGCAATATACCACAACAAAAACGTGGAACAAATGACAAATTCTCGAAATTAACGGAATTAGAATAAAATATACCGCCACGTTGTAACAAATAAAACACTTCAACTGATAAGAAACCAATTAGACTAACTCTATATGCTTTTATTAAGTACATTGAGGTCATTTACCTCTTCCTTGCTTTGGAAACGATGAGACGTGGCGGTCACAGTTAAAATGTTGCTTAGTCTGATTTACAAGACCTAATGCCAATCGTTTCTCGTCTCCTCAGCAAGTCGCTAGGCTCCCCACTACTTTCAAATTAATTATCAAAATAATTGGTCTCTCATCAGTCGGTACCTCTACTTATTTTGCATTCCTTCAGGCGCTAATACATTTCGATTGCCTCAGATTGCTGGCAGGCAATGCACGTTTTGCACCAAAGCGTGATGATCCGGTGCATTGCCGGCCAGACATACCGCTGTCGAATGAGGCGATCAGTCGCCCTGGCTCCAAGATGAGCTGGATTGTGGAAAAGGTCGAACACGCGCCTACGGAGACTGAGTGGAATAAACGGACGTAACGTAGAACCTGTGATATCACAGACTAGGGTGGTATGATCGCTCTCCCATTGAAGCTTTTTTAGATTTAATGAGCAATTGCTATCGCCTAAGAGAGTACCTAGTTCGGTGTCAGAAGCTTGAGCCTGTGCGAGTTCTATTAAGCTAAATTCGGACTGTAAACGAATATACTCGACCCTGGATAAGGAGTCGGCTACGATGTTTTCTGAGCCTGGTAGATATTCAATGTTAGTTGTAAATTGAGAAATAAGCGGTACCCGTCGCTGCTCTCGCGTGGAAATTTTGTCCGAACGCTGTGTGAATATAAATATTAAAGGCTTACGATTTGTTACGATCTTGAAGTTTTGACCTTACAAAAAATAGTGAAAGATACTTCCACTTCACGGTCATAAGCGCTATACGCACGTTGCGCTGGTGAAAATTTTCTTGAGAAGAAAGCGAGAGGTTCCCAAAAGTCGTTTACAAGTTGTTCGAGTGAGGCTCCCATTCCAAAATCGGATACATCGGAAACGAGTCGAATTGCGGCATCGGCGACGGGATGAGAGAGAAGAACAGCATTGGATAAGTCATGTTTGACTTGCTCAAAAGCCGCCTCTGCTTGGGGATTCCAAGGGATTTCCCGTTTGTCATTTTTGCGAGAATCGCAGAGAAAATTATTTAAAGGAGCCTGATGCTCGGCTGCGTGAGGAATACAATGACTGTAGAAATTGACTATTCCGAGGAAACGACGCAAATCGCAAATCGTTTTAGGTTTTTTAAATTCTGAGATCTTGTTTTTTTCGAGAGTGGGAGAACATCCCTTCGGACTGACCAAATAGCCAAAAAACTCGAGTTGAGAAGTCCCAAAATTCGCACTTGCTTGGGTTAATTTTCAGCGAGAAATCTCTCAAGCGCTCATGCTCCTCCGGTGAGGAAGAAGCGATTGATGTACCGATGAAAGGTTTGCCCTGCGTTTCTGCCCTAGTAACACGGCTAATCATATTTCCGGCAATGGCAGAAATAATGGTAGGAAATATGGTGTCCATATCCATAAGTCCGGTCTTTGCAATATGCGGTTGGTAAAATTTGAAGGTTTAATATGAAAAGACGCCGCTAGATGTCGCCACTGAAATATGCTTCGTGCTAGTGATATACAGTACCGACCGGAATTATCAATAGATGGCGCCAATAATGTGGGGATAATAATCCCCAATAATGTGGGGATTTACAATCCCAACCTCGCCTTGCTAGACCTTGTTTGTAGCGCCAACCTTCTACCTCTCTAGACTTTGCTCCCCACTCCAACAACGCAATGTACGTAACGCCTAGGCAACACTGCAGCAACAGCCCATCAATTTCTCTCACTCTGTACTCGGCTGTCCTCTATTGTAGACGTATTTACATGAGCGTGCGCAAGACGCTTTTTCCAATAAAGCGTTATATTGTTTTGAATTCCAAGTTTTCTTACTCCTTATCTTACTTCGGAATGGAGTCGAAGTAGCGATTATTCTATTAACCATTATCTCCATAATTGGTGACCCCGACTCGAGAGGACACTCTCATAATTACCAAAAAAAGCGAAGTACGCTGAGTTTTGGCAGTGACGCCACTCGTCTACAAGTCATTTTGGAATCGCATCAAGCCTTTTTATCCATCAATAGCCTTACTCATTGCATTAATTTTATTCCCATCGAATTTCGGGACAGGAAAATATATAATTTTGAACGGATTTGGAACAAAAAAGCACGAAATTGAGTAGCTTGGATTTTCTCTACATGGGACCCTACACTTACCAAGGAACGCCACTCTGAGGAACATCTTTCCAGAATCAACTTGTTTCCAGATTTCAAATTTTATTGTAACATTTCCTGGTAAGATATCTATGCTTATGCCACTAAAAATTTTCAAAGATATGTACTTTATGTATAGAAATGTTAAAACAGTGCTGATATAAATTAAGAGTGTATCGCGTCTTCAACAATTTTGAATGCCGACGTTAATTAGCGTGTTTTATAAATATTTTTCGTGAGCATTTCACATTTTAAACCCTAAAATTTTACAATGTCAAAAAGTGCACAATTTCATTAATCGCAACGAGGCTATCCGTTTTTACATATTTACCCGAACCTTTTCGGCTCGTTCAATTGTGGACTTCTTTTCGGCTCAATTACCGTACACTAGTTCCGACTAGGAATTATCCGCGAGCAATCACAAAACAATTTAAAAATATTTCGTATTTTAAAACAAATTGCTTCCTTCTTCGTTCCTGTGATTTGAATATTATCGTTAAATATGAATTCTACAACCCGCCAAAGCGATAACAGTGCCAATAGTATGGAAGTTCCCACTCAGGACGCAATTTCCCTCTTGGCGGAATAACTCGTCAATGTAGGGAATCAACGCGTCGATGCAGTCACGCAAAAAATCCCTAAATTTTACCGCGACGATCCCGATTCATTTTTTATTATTATCGAAGCTTCTTTCAAAAAGTCCGGAATATCGAGCCAGTCCACCAAGGCTCAACACTTAATTGCTAACCTCGATCCCGATTTGATCCCCCACATCAAAGATATCATCTTAAGAAGCCCTCCCGATGTCTACGATAAGATCAAAAGCAGATTGAAATCTAGTTTCTATGCATCTGCCGAAGCGCGTTTACGGCAGTTATTAAAAGGGGAAGTCATCTCGGACGGCAAACCGTCCCTGATAGTCACGCATTTGCGAGCCCTCAACGATGGCAGCTGCACCGATGCAGTCATAAAAAGTGTTTTCCTTGAACAGATACCCGCTCACGTAAAAGCAATCCTTGCGATGTCCCGTTTAGAGGGTTTAGATGAATTAGCCGTCATGGCTGACAAAGCTATGGAAGCCTACGGTCCTCCACAGCATCAAGTTTGCGCGATAGCGCCACCTGCTACTCCTGCTATTATTCCCCCTGCGGATCCCATTTTAACCGCGTTGGCCCAGATTTCCACCTATTAGGATTAATTTATGGAGTGGATAAATCAGCCAACTCGTTTTATTCTTTATCACTTCTTGTTTCCGTATATTTCTCAGGTCTCTGTCACAAGTCACTCGCTCACGCAATCGCACCCTCTCTCTCGTCTCGACTCGACTGACTCGCTCTCCACTCTCCGCGCTTCTCTCCACCCAACATACTCTTTCTTTATCATACAGTTATTTTCTAGGGAATTTCTCTCTGTCGGGAATAATTCCCTAACACACCCAACTCGCGAAGTTATTAAGCAAACCAAACCGAAGACACACCCAATTCAAAAAGCCACGTTCCAGGTCTATATCGCGTAACCGTTTATCGAATTCAAGCAACGGCCCCATGGAAGGCCTATGCTTTTACCACCGTCATTTCGCTCAAAAAGCACATAAGTGCCAAGAACCATGTTCGTGGCCGAAAGGAAACAATTCGAGAAACTAACGTCACCATATCGAACGGAGATTACCGATGTTGGTGCACCAAGCTCACGACTCCACATTCGCGACAAAATTTCAGGTTTGATTTATCTTATCGACACAGGATCAGATATTTCACTCCTACCTGCCAGCGCGATAACCCTCAAGCAAAAACCGAATGATCTTTTTCTTTTCGCCGCCAACGACACCAAAGTTCTAACGTTCGGAGATCAAAGAACCAACCTCGACCTCGGACTTCGCAGGAACATCAATTGGAATTTTTGCGTGGCTGCAGTTCCTTACCCAATAATTGGGGCAGACCTGCTCTCGCACTTCCACCTCTTACCTTTCCTCCACGAGTCAAAATTAGTCGTCACAACAACCGGCCTCAGCGCAAAAGGTTCGTAAGAAGGGCCACAGTTTTCGGTTTAAGTCTCCTGGACCGCTCTGAAGCCTTTCATAAGATCTTAGCGGATTTTCCAGAAATAACATCTATTTCCCAAACAAATTCAACCTTAATCGGAAATGTCGAACACCACATTCTCCCAAATCGTCCTCCCATAGCGGAGCGTACTAGACGATTGCACCCGGATAAATTGGCCGCTGCTAAAACTATCTTTAATCAAATGGTTGCAGACGGCATTTGTAGACCATCTAGCAGCCCATGGGCCACGCCGATCCACATGATTGAAAAGAAAAATGGCAAATGTCGCGTCTGCGGTGATTTCCGCAGATTAAATTCCGTAACCATTCCAGATAGATACTCGGTACCTCATCTGTCTAATTTTACAGCCATCCTTCGCGACAAGAGAGTTTTCTCCAAATTAGATCTGGACATGGCCTATCACCAGATCCCAATCGCATCTGAGGATATTCCCAAGACCGCGGTCATCACACCCTTCGGTCTATTCGAGTATCTTGTCATGACTTTCGGCTTACGTAACGCAGGTCAATCTTTTCAGCGTTACATCAACCAGGCTCTTGGTGATCTGGGATTCGTTTTCGCTTACATAGATGACATTCTCATCGCTTCTTCGAGTCCCGAAGAGCATGAGAATCATCTTCGCATAGTTTTCGAACGCCTTAAACAATATTCTCTTCGCATTAACATCAATAAATGCCTCTTCTGTAAATCCGAATTAGAATTTCTCGGATATAAAATCGATGGCAAAGGCTGCTCTCCAGCGCCTGACAAGGTTAAGGCCATTACCGAATATCCGAAACCTAAAACCATCGTCGAATTGCGCAGATTTCTCGGCATGGTAAACTTTTACCGCAAGCACATTCCCCATGCTCGCCCTTAAACAAATACCTCGGCGAATCCCGTAAAAACGACAAACGCGAAATCATCTGGAACAAAGAATCTGAAATCGCTTTTGAATGCGTTAAAAACGATCTGGCAAACGCGACATTACTAATACACCCTTCTCACAAGGCACCTACTCGTCTCGTAACGGATGCTTCCGACTTTGGCATGGGGGCTTCTTTGGAACAATACAGTCTGTTCAACAAGAGCGTGTACGCGATATTTCGAAAACTATTGGAGCTTTTTGAACGTTTTTTTTTTTAAATTAAAGGACGTTCAAAGGACTAATGCGCAATTACCTAATAAATGGTTCAGTCCCCATCGTTGTCCAGAATGGCCTGGCACCTTTTTCGCATGATTTCCACCAATTTTTTTTAGCATCCCCAAACATGGACCTTCACTGGGTGTTTAACGGTTCGCTAAAGAAATCTACTGCCGGCGGTAGACCAGGCATACTTTAGGGGAACCCATACCCAGAACGACGCTTTATCAAAAAAAATGACATTCGACCAGTCAGGGTCGAGATTTTCAGCAGATTTTCAGTCCTTTCGTTTTTTTTATGGATTTTTGAGAGCAGAGGTTTTTGCCTCGTGGTACGGTACTCTATCTTCGATTCAGCCAAACGCTGTCGAATGGTGTTGATACTAATGTAGACACCCTTGTTGGCTAGTATAGCCTTGGCATCTCGCAATCCTAGAGTAGGGGTACGCTTGAACAGCTGCACGATCGCTTTATCCTCCTTGCTGGTTGTTACTCCAGATATGCCTCTTTCAGGAAGATCGTCGACAGTTCCATCGGCTTTATACCGCTCAACCCACTTCACAATGAACGAATTTGACTTTCTCAAGTATTTAGTAGCCGCTGTGATGGACATTTTTGGTCCTTTTGGATGGGAACACAAGAAGACGGCTTCAAAACGTTTAGCGTAAACAGAACTCATTTTCGTTCGCGTGCGTTCTCTCGGACGGTTCGAGCGATACTGAAGCGGCATCATAAACGCGCATTAGTCCTTTGAACGACCTTTAATTTAAAAAAAAAACGTTCAAAAATCTCCAATAGTTTTCGAAATATCGCGTACACGCTCTTGTTGAACAGACTGTAGATAGACGGTGAATGGAAACCTCTCGCATTTTTCTCAAAGAAGTTCAGCCCGGCACAACGCGTTTACAGCACTTATGATCGGGAACTTACAGCCATTTTCGAGGTTGTTCGCTATTTTAAGTACTTCTTGGAAGGACAAACCTTCACGATAATTACCGATCATAAGCCGTTGATATATATCTTTACGCAACGAACCGAAAAAACATCTTTTCGCCAACAGCGCCAAGTTTCATTCATCTCGCAGTTCTCGACTAGCATCGAACATCTTGCCGGTTCCGATAATATCGTGGCAGACACCCTGTCAAGAGTTGAAGCTATCTCAACCCCGGAAGTTAACACCATACATCTTCCCACAGAATTCAGTCTTCTTGAATTGTCTCAGGCGCAAACAGCCGATGAGGAACTCAAGAAGATCATCACTGATCCCGAATGTTCCTTGAATCTTCGCAAACTCCAATGGGGACCTGATCATACGTCCTTATACTGCGATCTCTCTGGCGAAACACTTCGCCCGTACATTCCGCCCTCATTAAGGAAAAGGATCTTCAATCTATTCAACGATCCTGCTCACCCTAGCGCAAGGGTAACTGATCGTATCGTTCGGAAAAGATACGTCTGGCCATCTATGAACCGCGATCTTTCTCGCTTGTGCAAGGCATGCATACCTTGCCAGCAATCAAAAGTTTCGCGACACAACCACACACTACCAGCATATTTTTCTAGCCCGGACGGTCGTTTTCAACATGTCCACATCGACATAGTCGGTCCTCTTCCAGAAAGCAATGACTACAAACATTGCTTAACAATCATAGAACGCTTTTCACGATGGCCTGAGGCCATCCCAATCAAAAATATAGAGGCCACAACCGTTTGTCAGGCCTTCGTAGATCAATGGATCTCTAGATACGGCGCGCCCGAATCAATAACAACCGATCAAGGCACTCAATTCGAGTCGCGATTTTTCTCCGTCTTATTGCGTCTGATCGGTTGCAACAGAATCCGTACCACCGCTTTCCATCCCGCTTCTAACGGCATTGTTGAGCGATGGCACCGCACCTTCAAGGCAGCTATCATGTGTTACGCTGACCACGATTGGTCTCGCTCCTTATAAACCGTCATGTTAGGTCTCAGACCAAACATCCTGGATATCGGGGCATCACCAGCCGAGTTCGTTTTCGGCACTACGCTCCGCATTCCGGGAGAATTCGTCCTTTCCGAAGATTTCCGAACCAACCCTCAGTCTTTCCTCGAGGAGTTCAGGGAACACATGAAAAAAGTCAAGCCAATTCCCGTCGAACACAGGGATAAAAGAAGGACTTTCGTTTTTTAAAGCTTAGAGTCATGTTCTCACGTATTCTTACGTATCCACGTTAGGAAATCCCTCTAGCGACCTTACACTGGCCCTCACAAGGTTTTAAGCAGAATATCTGACAGAGTTTACGAAATCGAAGTAAATGGCTCTCCTCGTCAAGTGTCAATAGAGAATATTAAACAAGCCTTCTTTGCGCGCGATGATGTTGAGCACATCTCACAAACAAATATAGATTTATGTAATCCAAGTCTCACATCACCAGTCATTAGAACTTACAGTAGAGCAAAAAAGGTTACGTTTAAGGAATAATGTATAAATCTTTTATATTCTTAAATTATCATATTTCCGCCAAAAACTAACGATTTGTAATATCTACTTGACTGATTAGTCTTTAGAAATACATTATAAAGATTTAGCAAATACTATACTACGATTTTACCATTTTGTATTTTACTATTTTGTATTTTAACATTGTTCTACGTTCATGAACTTTTCTAGCGAAATAAATAAACAACTCGTAATGTTAATCACGTATTTCAGGCCTACGTACAACATAGTTTTCAACCACATGCCACAAACAAATGAACTGTACATTAAGTTAAAAAAAGCTCAATTTTGAAATTATTTGTAACTTAAAAGAACTTCATAGTCGTTAACACTTGGGGGGGAGTATTGTGGGGATTTACAATCCCAACCTAGCCTTGCTAGACCTTGTTTGTAGCGCTAACCTTCTACCTCTCTAGACTTTGCTCCCCAGTCCAACAATCCAATGTACATAACGCCTAAGCAACACTGCGGCAACAGCCCATCACTCTCTCTCACTCTGTACTCGGCTGTCCTCTCTTGTAGACGTATTTACATGAGCGTGCGCAAGACGCTCTTTCCAATAAAGAGTTATATTGTTTTGAATTCCAAGTTTTCTTACTCCTTATCCTACTTCGGAATGGAGTCGAAGTAGCGATTATTCTATTAACCATTATCTCCATATCATTCTACTTAAATGGATAATTTTAACATTAATTTTTAACTTATTCTAAAAAAAATGAATAAAAATAAAAATTTTTGTTATGTTATTGATTTTTTTATTTTTTATTATTTTTGTTATTATGTTTACATTGCTTAAAATACATTACATTATACATACATTATACGTTCTTATAATTAATTATAATTACATTATTTCTAATTCATTTCTATATCAATATTTCTTTTATTTATTATTTCATTATTATTTATTTTAAAATTTTTATATAATACAATCAAATTATTTTGATATTATTTTTCCTAACAATGAGCATATGCGAAAGATTTCGTTTTTTTTGGTATGTTTTCTAATGAGGCCCTCACCTCCAAATTTTTACATTGGAAATGTTTTTTTGGGGTCTTGCACTCTTATATATATTCTGCACATTTTATCTTACAATAAATTGAATTATAAGAATTCTAAAATAATACATTATATTCTTCCATCACTAATATTCTTAACGAGTAACAACCCATTTAGGGATGGAGTAGTGACGATCCCACATAAAAATAAATGTGAGTGTCTGCCGACTCACATAAATTCAACAACCTCCGAACGTACTCAATATTTTAAAGTCGTACGTCACATGGGAGTTGCGTAAAGCGTACGAAAATATGCGTCTCATTTATAAAACGTATATTAGGAGATACCACTTTCAATCTTTCGAAGAGCTTCTAGAAATTGGAAGAGAATGGGAAGTCGAAAGGTTAAAGTCGAAGATTAGAGGTCAGGTATTAACCGTGACAGAGACTAAACAAAAATCGAGCGACAATTACTCCAATAGACGTCGAAATAATCAAGAACAGTTTTACGAAAATAGAAGCGCGAGATAGCAACGACAACAAAATAGGTAAAGGTACGAGAACCAATATGGAAGGTACCGGAGGGAAGAAAATGTGGATAGGCGATACGAGTAAAACCGGGAACTATGTGTACAGATAAGCGAATTAGAAACTGGGGGTAACCAGAAACCGGAAGTTAAAGCGATAGTGCCACCCTCTAAACTAGAAAAAGAAACAGACGAAACCAAAACCGATCCTATAATATCAGAACCCCGTTGAAAAAACCGATGGTCAGATAGAAACTCAAGCGAGAGAAAACAACCCTTTAGATGCTATGTGTGCGACAAGCCAGGTCACATTGCGAGATATTGCCTTTATAGAGGTCAGAATTCGGGAAACTAGAGGGGCAGGCGAAGGGTAATGAACAACCTGGAGCCAGACCGCCCGAAAATTTAAATTAGGAAAATAGCGGTAAAGGAGAAACTAGTTTTCACTTAATAATAAAATATGAGGAGAAATTATTTGTTGTTAGTTGACACAGGCGCGACACACACATACGTAGATAGAGAACTCAAACAGGAGATAGAGAAATCATGGATTTTAGTATCAGAAACCGCTTCACGAACCCTAATAGTTGCCAATGGGGAGGAAGTAGAGATTACGGGTCAAATTTCAATTCCAGTAGAAATAGGAAATCTAAGAAAAAAACTTTTAGTTAGAATAGTTCCCGAATTAAAATTAACAGGCATATTAGGGACAGATATGTTGAAAGAGTTGAGAACGACACTTGATTACAATAAAGAAGTCTGGTGGTTACCAGATAACCCGTTGAATAAATTCAAAATGGAATCTCAGCCAATAGCCCTTCCTGAGTCGATTAAAATCGACAACCTAAATCAAGAGTCATTCAACACACAGCCAAAGGCAAAAATAAAATTCGGAAACAAGGTTAGCTTAAAAAGAAAGAAAATAACCGAAACAAGTAGGGAAATTGAAACCAAGGGGGAATTGGGGAAACAACAAATCCCAATTTGGCAATAGTTTCAGAGAAAGCCCAAATTCTGACTGGGAAATCCCAGAAACCCACCCCAAGCATACCCCAAATTCCAATTAGTAATCGATTTGAATGTTTAAATAAACTAAAGTAGATAGATAGTATTGAAATGGAAAGATCGCGAGTAAGGCGAACGGAACTGCCAAAATTAATGGAAATAAATTTGGAAAAAAATGAAAAGACGAACAGGCTAATAAGAAAAAATAATGAAAAGAGTTGACAACAATTTAAAAATAGAGCCATACTTAGAAGAGATACTAGGGAAAAGAAGACGAAAAAAGAAACGTTAAGTAAGAAAGTTAGGAAAGGAATAGAAAAGGCTGACGAAAGAGCGTCAGGAATTTTCGAACTACATGAGAACCAACAGCGAAGGTTGGATGAATTTCTAAAAAAGAAAATTAAACCGGAAATAGGGAAAAAAAACATAGAGCAATGCATTTGGATAAACACAAGATAGATGTGCAAGTACACAAGCCTATAAGGCAAAGATTTCATCAGATAAGCCCAAAAATTAAAGAAGCAATATGTGAGGAGATTGACAAAATTCTGGATCAGGGGATAATAGAACCCGCATGCTCCGAATTGCCAAATCCGATCGTGATGATTAGGAAACCAGATGGTAAATATAGGTTTTGCCTGGACTTCCGGAAGGTCAATAGCGTGACGAAAAAAGATGGGTATCCGATACCACTGATGGACGAGATTAAAAATGTTCTTAAAGCCGCGAAATATATATCTAAGGTAGATCTGAAGTTATCATATCTGCAAATACCCTTAGAGGAAGAGTCCAAGCCTCTAACTGCATTCAAAGTCCCTGGAAAAGGAATGTATCAATTCAAGAGGATGCTTTTTGGATTGACAAATGCTGCCGCAACTTTCCACAGACTTATGGACAAAATAATAACACCCGAATTGAAAACGCAGGTATTTTGCTATTTAGACGACTTAGTTATCGCGATTAATAGCTTCGAGGAATTTGGTTCTTCGGAAGTGAGGTATTTAGGGTTGAAAATAATTGAGAAAGGTATTCAAATTGATGAAGAAAAGATAAAACCAATTCTGGAATACCCAGCGCCGAAAAATATTAAACAATTGCAAAGGTTAATAGGCATTGCGAGTTGGTACCCTAAGTTCATACCATGTTTTGCGAAAACGGTAGAACCATTTAACAGGTTGTTAAGTAAAGATAAAGCTTGGGAATGGGGAAAAGATTAGGAAGAAGCTTTAGAGAAAATTAAAAAAGCACTGACATCAGACTTTGCAATACCGTTTCAGTTGGAAACTGACGCAAGTACTACGGGGTTAGGAGCAGTTTTAATACAGATTAGAGACGGAGAAAATCATGTAGTCGCGTATGCGAGTAGGGGCTTAAACGGAGTGGAAACTAGATATTCGGCAACACAGTTAGAGTGCTTAGCAGTAATTTGGGAGATAAGAAAATTTAGACCTTATTTAGAGGGCTTTCATTTCATGGTCTTGACTGATCACCAAGCTCTGAAATGGCTTCATAAGATGAAAAATCCAACAGGGCGCGTAGATAGATGGGCTCTAGAATTGCTGGAGTATGATTACGAGGTAGTCTATCGGAAAGGTAGTGCGAATCACGTGTTGGATGCACTCTCTAGAAAAAACGAAATCGAAAAACTGTTAGCCAGCGCTTTAGCGACGTGTGTATAAAGACGCTAGAGAACCTAAAAAAAAGAAACCGATGATTGGCATAAAGCCAAAATTAGGCAAGTGTTGAAGCATCTTAAAGAAAACGAGAATTGGAGAAAAAGGGATTCTCAATTGTACTTTTATAGACCATACCCACTGAAATCAAAATTATTACCAGATTCAAATCCGAGGAAACTGGTAATTCCCAAAAGATTGCGGAAACAGATTTTGTTAGAAACCCACAACAATGTGCAGGCAGGCCACCTAGGAGCCGAGAAAACATGCGCGAGAATATCGGAAAGCTACTTTTGGCCAGATAGTTATTCCGAAGTATTGAATTATGTTAAAAGCTGCAAGATATGTCAAAGGATAAAACCAGGAAATAAACCAAAGATATGGCTAATGAGGAAATTAATAGTGGTAGAACAATGGTCACAGCGGATATAATTGGCCCGTTACCATTGAGTAGAAAGCGTAGAAAGCAATATATACTAGTAATTGTGGATAATTTTTCGAAATGGGTAGAAATAATTCCAATTAAAAAAGCGAACGGAAAAGAAATAGAAACGGAATTCTATAAAAAAATAATATCACATTGTGGAACCCCCAGGATATTACTAACCGATAACGGAACAGAGTTCGTTAATAAAACCATTAGGCTATTCCGAAGTATTAAACTACGTTAATAACTGCAAAATATGTCAAAGGATAAAATCGCGAAATAAACCGAAGATAGGGCTAATGGGGAAAATAATAGTAGAAGAACCGTGGACAATGGTTACGGCGGACATAATGGGCCCGTTACCATTAAATAGGAACGTTGAAACCAATATATCCTGGTAATAGTGGATAATTTCTCTAAATGGGTGGAGATAATTCCAATAAAGAAAGCTAACGGTAAAGAAATAGAAACGGAATTCTATAAAAAGATAATATCGTACTGGGGAACCCCCTGGATATTGTTAACAGACAATGGGTCGGAATTTGTTAACAAAACCATTAGAAAATTAGCTGAAAAATTCGGTTTAAGACACGTAACAACGCTTAAATATTACTCCCAAGCAAAACCGACGGAAAGATACAATATGACGATAAAATAGCTGATCAAAGCTTACTTGGACGACGATCACGCGTCATGGGATCAGTACCTAGTCGATATCAAGTACGCCATGAACTCGAGCAAAAATGCGTCGACAGGTTTTACACCAGCGTTCATAAATTTAGGTAGGGAATTGCACCCGTAGCAATCCCTAAAAACGGAAATAGAGGAAACGGAGGAAGTAAAGTTTCAAGAGGTAGACAAATGGACGGATAGATGGCGAAGATTTCAGATTTTGAGGGAACAGGTACAGAAAAACCTAGACAATGCCAGTCAAAGATAGGCAGGATACTATAACCTTAGAAGGAGACCGCAAGAATTTAAAGTAGGAAATAGAGTTCTTGAAAAGGTTAATAAGTTTTCAAATAAATCAGAGAGTAAAGCGGGTAAATTATTTGATAAATACGAAGGAACGCTTATAGTAAAAAAGAAATTATTTCCAACATTGTATGAATTGAAAGATTTAAAAGGAAAGAGTATAGATAGTAGGAATATAAACGATTTTAAATTAGAAAAAGAATAACTAGAGAATAAAGAAATAATCTGAAAAAGAACCATTAGAGGATAAATAAAAAATGTTAAGTTAAAATAGAAGCAGAAACTCTAACTTGGAACTCCAACCCGAAACTCTAATTCAAGCTCAGAAAACCCGAGACATAAACTCCAACCAAAACGGAAAAACTACACTACCGTCGGAAATTGTGCGGACGAATGTCGTGAGCGCTAAGAAAAATCACTGCTAACTTTGAACCACGATATCTCGGTTAAAAAAAGAGATAGAAAATTTAAAAAAAAACAGTTGGAAAGCTTATGAAATTCCACGTCTAGTGGTACCCAACAAATATTTTTTT
>CAJFCP010023047.1:0-11071 GCA_904066005.1 Synergus itoensis | reverse complement strand
ACACAAAGTTCCGCTGATTCACCAGCGTTGCACAAAGCACCAAAGAATAGCGAGGATCTCGGAAAAGCAAGGAATGGCAAAAGCACACCGCCACAGCTCGAACAACGCGAGATGAGAGAATAAACTTCACGTGCGACGCCTTGAGAACACGGTAGCAGAGTCTGAGCTCTCTCACGACCAGCCGGTCGTCCCGTGAGAGATCGGCAGAGTCCGACCAACGTCGGATCCCCCGGCCGACCAGTGCCGACCCAAGATGTGGGCCTTGAGGGGGGCATGTCGTAACAGCCATGTTACAACAAATGAAAAGACGAAGAAGATACTAGGAGGTGGAAAAAGTTGTGAAGGAGGTGAAAGAGGTAAAGGGAGTGAAAATGGAAGTAGAAGGGGTAGTAGAAATGCAAGAAGAAATTTTGGGTGGCTCTGATATGAGGAAAGTAGATTCCTAAAATGCATTGAGGAGGACTTCGCCGTCAGGATGGGGTAAATACGTCAAAGTGTAGCGCCGCCATTGTAGTATTAATGGAAAGGATTGCTTGTTCAACTGCCTAACGGGTAGGATGTAAATTGAAATTCAATTGTCTCGCATCAGTGATGCCTCGACGAGCTCGCCATGCTTTAGAAATATACATACACACTTACACGAATATTCGAAATACAATTTCACACTAAATCTACAAGCCTCAAGCGAGGCGCAACTAACAACAACCTTGGATGCCAATAGTATTTCTCGCCCCGTTTATATTGCTGACTTTTGTTCTTTGCAAGGAATCCGTTCATAGAGAATCGGTTTCCCTTCAAAGAAGTCGCTTTTCTAATTTTTCCTGGTAGAATATTTTGCAATAAATACGTGGGTGCAGCAACAAGAAACTAGAGTTTGACTGGAAGCATATTGAATGTTGTGCGTTTTTCCATGCGGAAGGACGAATAGCATGCACGTGCCTTTGTCACAATCAGGCATTATCCAAGCACTATACTGAGACTTCTAATGAACGCACGTTACAACAAGTCGTGCACGTCAAGAACAGAAATGCGAATCCCTACACCTGCGTACGTTTTGAGCCGAATGTGGGTACGTAAAGTATTACGGTTGGCTGACACTTCATGCATGTTTCTCAAAAACAGCTAATTATAGCTGAGTATAATATTGCTTAAACTTTTATCAATGACTGAAAAATACAAGAAATATTTAACATTAATTTAAAAGGAAACTCAGATCTAGAGTGGCAAATTTTATAGTGATGCATATCGAGCAATCGATCCGAGCAACCGTCAAGAATGACAAAACTGATCGTCTTTTGAGAACTTCAGATCGGTTCGAATCGACTCGTGAAACGAGTAGCTCGGTAAGTTGATTGAACCGCTCGAAAGTCGAGCAAATTATTTGTATTTTTTATGTGTATCTAAATATTTTCGAAGGCTATATAGTAACTGATTTATAAATTAGGTTAATAATAAAAAATTAGTTAATTAATCAGATATCTCCATACTTTTCTTTACTTTTAAATAATTTCGGAAAAACAACGGTTTGGAAATGAATAAAATAGTGTTAATATTATTAAATATTTTTATAAGAAGGTATAGGTTTATATAGTTTACAGGTTTATAGGATAAAATTTATGTTTTATATGTGTGCATATTGCTTTTATATATTGTAGAATAGTATAATATTTACAGTCCGCTCCACTAGCAAAAGTATATTAAAACTGCATACTAGAAATAAATCAATTCAAAGTATAACAGTGATTTATTTCTAATGTGCAGTTTTGACATACTTTTGCCGTACCTTTGCGAGTGGAACAGACTATTAAACATTTTTGGGTGAATTAACCACAAATGAAAATCAAAGTTATATAATAATTTCATATATGTATATACATATATATATATTCAAATTTTTAAATTTTAAAATTTTTTAAATTCATATTTTAGTATATGTAAAGAAAATATATTCTTTTTAACCTTTCAATCGACTGGATGTTTATTTCGCTTCCTTCGGCGGAAGTTTTTCGCTTTCCATGCTCTCTTGATGACATTTTCAAAAACTGACGTTTTATGAGTGGATCGATCGTTTTTTTAAACGACACGATCCGGACGAAAACAAATGAGAACACGAACATCTTTGGCTCAGAAAATTTGACAAATTTCGATCGATCACGAGCATTTCTCGGCTCGATATGCATCTCTACCGGAATTTAGTGGTGAATTTAGAGTAAGAAAATATGAAAACTACCACGGAATCTCAAGTTATTGTTATTTTTTGCAGGGTGCGCAGCCAGCATCGCCTATGTCGCGGATTCGGTAAGCGCACTGCAGCCAGCGTTCGTTTGTTTGTTTTTTACACTCCGATTGATTATAGTAGAGTTTCTTGTAAAATGTTTTCTGCTTGAATAAAATCAGTACTCTCTAAACTTGAATCAGTGAAATTTCACTGATTACCAGTCAAATTCCACTGATTTTCAGTGACTCTTTTCTCACGATTTTAATTAGTGAAAAATCTACTGGAAATCAGTGAAAAGTCACTGAAATTTTCAGTAGTTTATTGACGATTACTGAAAATTTGAGTGACTTTTCACTGATTCTCAGTGAATTTTCACTGAATGAAATCTTGAAAAAAGAGTCACTAAAAATAAGTCAACTTTCACTGATTAAATTTTAGAGAGTAATAGAAGACGTTGTGAAGACTAGAGTAAATAAAAAATAATATTCTCAGTTTCATTGATTGTTAATTTATGTGTATATGTATGTGAAAGCATAAAATAAATATTTATTTTGTAACGAATTAAATTTTTTATTTTTTTATTTGACTTTCACAAATCAAATTTGTAAAATTTTGAAAAATTTTGAAAATTATTAATATATTAAATATATTACACGGAAAAAAAGGTATGGTTGACACAACACAACCTATAGTTAGGGTAGCCATATTATATTGAAAAATATGGCACATCCATATCTATGGTTGCTGCATCCATAGGCATTAGTTGGCTTGGGAATAGCTGCAGCAATAGAAGGACTATTGTTGCGTGAGCCATAGGTTTGATGTGAGAACTAATTTAGATATGGATGGGTGAACCATTTCAATGGTAGGTACATCAAAGTTTCTGTGTATCATACAACCATTTTCAAAATGTTGTTGTACCCATTTTAACTTTGATGCATCACTGTAAAAAAAATGTCCTGTAAATGTCCACTGCGTTTTTGTAATTATATAATAAAACTTGTCAAATTACTTTATTTAAAGCAGTGAAATGAAGAATTTAAAAAGAACAAACGTCTCTGTATTGAAAGAGACGTTTTTTCTTTTCGAATTTGTCACTTCACACTGCTTTAAAAAAAGTAATTTGACAAGTTTTATTATAATATAATTACAACAATGCAGTGAACATTTATAGAACATTTTTTTTACAGTGATAGAAATTTTCCTGAAAGATTCTTTATAATAAATATTTGAAAGAACGAGGATGACAAATAAAACCATCCAATTAATTATTATACTTGATATATTTTTAGTATATAGTATAGATATTTTATAAACACAAAGATTTATTGCATATAAAAGTAATAAAATGATGTGAGCCGCTGACACAAAAAGTTATAAATAAATTATATATAAAATTACAAACTGTCTCATCGTAGCGAAGGTATTGCCATTTCCCCACTTAGATTTAATAACAGGGAAGGGATAGTGCAAGTCATTGACAAGAATACACTCAACTTTAGAAGTTTTAAAAATTTCATAAGCATGTAGTTCAAAGTTAAAACCATTTGTACGCATCACATTTATTATAAGACAAATTTGACCATCAAAATTTTTTAATAACAGTGTCTATCATCCCAAAGACTGGAAGAATTTCACCTAACAACTCCACCAATCGCATCAATACATAAATTCTTGACCTGTATGTTTGTCCATTTTCTTTTACCCAGTTCAGAATAAGGCAAGGACCATTAAAAGACTCTGGCAGCGTGTCCTTAAACAAGAAATAATTGTAACAATGCAATGAGACACATGGTTAAGACACTCGAAGGGTCCATCAGAATCATTTAATACAAATCCTTTTTTAGTCATTAGCCTGTAGCACAAAGCAAGTTGTTCTTTGAGACAAAGTGTCTGAGTAATATTTTTCCTGCTGCATGTAGCACTGGCCTCTCGTTTTTTTTCACTGTGTTTTGATTCAAACCGGAAAGTGCTCATGTTTATAATTGGCCCTGACTGCACAAGAACTCTGCCGTAATGCACCCATAGATGTCCTTTAGGCTTTAGATTGACATTTGGAAAGAGTTTGTTGAATAAAGTGTGGTGTTCTTTCACGAGATTTGATAGAAGTGTACCACAACCTTTCTGAATACGTCGAGAGAGCACAATGTCGACAATTCTTCGTAACAGAAGGTAAAACTGCCACATGTCATCATCATGAGACACAAGGTCACCAACCAGCATGCCAAAAATTAGTATAAAATTGTTCATCTCGCTCGACGAGATTTTAAGACATTTATCTTGGACCTCACTGTGTAAAATCATTGGAGGAGAGTTTGTAATAGCATTGTCTGTATAGTTGAAACAACGTAATCTGTCATTAAGTACATTCAAAGAAATCTTTTTACTTATCACATAATGGTTCAAGATTAATGCCATGTCAAAACCAGCAGTACCTTCTGGTCCCTCATGCAACCAATCAGTGTAGAAATTTCTCGCAGTTTCAAAGTAATCCACTTTATTCCAGACAGATGCATCTAGGGTGACTATCTTTTATGCCAGTTTCTTTCGAATTTAGTTCAGCTACGTCACTTTCATATGTCTCCTCCCTCAAATTTTTCTCATCAAAATCTATACGCGCTTGTAATTTAGAAGTTTTGCACAATCTGCAATTGTAATTAGCATTGAACCCTTCCGTAAAGCCAAGAATAGAGTTTAAACCCAGATTATCTCCACAAATAAGTCCTGAAGAGAAGAAAACTTGCTGCTTGCCATTCTCTGCATCGATAATTATTCCTTCATGTTGTAAAAAATTGAGTTCGTCAATCACTATTTGAAAAACATGAGCGTTTTTGTCCTCTAGTCTGTCCGATGAGTGAAACAAAGGAGCAAGAAAAATCTCTTCTATCAGAGAATTAACCTTGGGTGGTAAAAAAGGAATAGAATAATATACTGCTCCAATCTTTTGTATACCAGCATGTGAGCCAAGGGGATTGTTCACCTCAAAATTGTCAAAATAAAGAAAGAGAGGAATAACGAATTTATCTTTAAAGTAGGTATTTACTGTGGAACGCCATAGTTTGCCCTGAACAAAATTTTACAAGATTACTGTTTCTTCTTCTAACTTGGCCATGTAGGATTTTGTCTTTGAATAAACCATGGGCAAACTAAATATTTTCTGTAGTACTGAACTAAGTGGGATAAATTTTGCATAAACAGGTATAATTTCTTTGATGGCATTCCCCTGTTTAACTTTATCATTTATTTTGGTGCCAATATTATGATCGATAGACTTTATGAAGCTGTTAGATTCCATTAGCGCTTTCATTCTAAGATTTTCGGAATCCAGTGATACAAATGGGTCTGAGAGTAAATCCATCTGCATTTCGATAGACAAGGCTGGCGGAGCACTTGTCATTATTGCTCATTAAGAGTTCGTAAATGTAAACAAATGAGAGCAAGCGAGATTAAAGCATATGGAAAACAATTGAAGGTTTTCCATATGCTTCCATCTCACTTGCTCTCATTTGTTTACACTTACGGCTCTTGATGAGCAAGAAAGACAGACAACCAATGCTCCGCCGGCCCTGTCGATAGAAGAAATAGTGTTTTTATCAATATTAGCATCCTCCATAATATTAATTATATCAGTTTTTAGGCCGGATATCAGATCTGATAACAGTTCTCTTGTGTCATATGTGATAATTTGGACAAAGTTTCGAGGTAGCTGATGATTTGCATAAAGTTTAGCTATGAATTTCGTTGTGTGTTCTCTGGGATCGAATTCAGTATCAGGCAGGTTTGAAGGGCCATGAATGACGTCATTACAAGATTGACTTGCCTCTTCTTTCTCATCATGATGGTCTTTACAAACTACTTCAGAAGTTTCTAACAATAAGACACGGCTTTGTTGCCGATCGTCTAAGTTCAAATTATGTTTACAAATATGTCTTTTAAAGCGGTACCAGTTAGAAAAAATTCTATGACAATTTTCCTCTGCACACTTGAAGCTGTTAGACTTTTCTTTTAAGTGCACAAGTTTAGAATAAAGATACAGCCCACTTATCGAAGCTACAGACTGGTGACACTCACCATACACAGGCATTGTGAACAATGAACGCAAGATTTAAAATTTAGTTAAAATTAATATTAAAGAAAAGCAATCTTAAAAATAGACCTTAAAATTAGCATCCTAATGTCTTAATTAACCGCTTAACCTCCGGGAGATTAGCAACGGGATCTACCCTGTCGTTAGGAACGTGTACGTTAAATAGTGTTTTTTAAAGAACAGTCCACAGTCTTCGACTTTGGAGTGAATATTCGCAATGTAGTGCAAAGTAGCACTTGAACGCTACTTCTAATGCGCGCAAAGGAGTTTCCACCAAGATGGGTAGGCCATCGATCACTATATAACTCGAGCTGATTTCGTTTATTGTGGCGCCAACTACCAGTGGGAACGGCTATACGGAGAAGCCTTTTTGTGCTGCTAAGGCATTAATCCTTTGTATCTCTTTCTCAAAATCAGATATGACCTGTAAAAATATAAATTTTTAAAGAATATAGAAAGATTATTAATTTTTTATGTAAAATTAATTTCATAGACAAAAAATATCTGAAATACCTTGATATGTAACAAAAAGCCTTGCAGAATTTCCGCCCTAGATGCTCTCCATGCTTTCCCTTTCGGGACTTTCACCGGACAAACTGAAAACAGCTGGACAAATTTTTGAATTAAATCTGCATCAGATTCTGAAATATGAATGAAGAGTATATCAAGATTAAAATAATAGAGTTTATTACACACAAGTTGATAAGATACTGTAACGACTAAGCATACCAGATTTTTCAACTCGAATTTTATCAAATTCTCGCTTCACTTTTTCAGAGAAAGATTCCCAGAGCGAGAATACTCTGAGGCTTGCTTCAGGAAAGCGGTTGTTGAAATCTCTCTCCAGCTGTCAACAGAAATATTTAAAAAATGTAAGTCTAAAGTTTGAAGTAAATTTGAAATCATACAATATTTAAATCACAATAATACCAACCAACGTGTAGCCCTTTGGAAGTTTGAGGCATCGGTATCTCTGAAAGTAAGAATCCACTTTCGCATTTGGTCTTACGTCAGATAGTAGGTTGTTCAATGTTCAACCTACAAGCCGATGTCCTCTTCCAATAATGAACGATTGAGTCCCATGGCTCAAGACAAGTCTCTAAAAATTTAAGACAAGCCTCTATATCCGAGTGACCTGTAAGGGAAAAAATATTGAATAAATAAGTACTAAAAAATTTGTTAATGAAATTGTAGTTAATCAGTCACCTTCAATGTTTTCTGTTGGGAGCAAAATATTATGTAGGATATATATATATATATTTTTTCCCTTAAATTTGCCTCCCTCAGTTCCTTATTGAGAGTAGTGTACTTATCGTACAGTTTTCCCTTAGCAATTATTGTTTTTCCTCCTCTTGGAGTGTAGACAGGCACATAATAAGTACTCTAAAGAAATTATTGGAAAAAATTATATTTAATTATATTATACTTATATTTACTGAAAGTAGTATGTGATATACGATAAACTCACCTCCTCTTCACCTGGAAAAATTTTTTTAATTTGCCGTGCCAACTCCTTAAAACGACTACTTGTTATCCTATAAACCCAAAAAATAATAAATATTCTACCTTCAACCATTTCTCATTATCGTATTCTAATGACTTACACTTTATTTGTATTTACACCATACTCAGCGTTGATGATACAGCTGGCCAGCTTCACTCTACTTTTGTTGTCGAAACCTTTGCTCTCGTATATTCCAAGTACGAATTTTCCATCGACAGTCAATTGCAAAAAATCCAGCACATCCTAATATAAAAAAATGAAGAAATAATAAATAATGTTACATTAAAAATGCGAATTATATAACAAAACTGTACATTACTATTCTTACATTAGTTATATTGCATATTTTAGTTGGCAATTCTTCTAAACTACATAGGTGACAGCTCTTTTGCGGCGTGGTTGGTGTCTTCTTCAGTTACTACACGAGTTACTTCAGTTAGCACTGCCACTTCGACGCGGTGTCGTCTACCTCTATTATCAATCTAAAAGCAATTAAAAATATTGTGACACAGTATCGCACAGTGGGACAGAATAGAAATTTTTGCTGTTCATAATCTTCCATGCAGATCGAAATTGTTGACCAATTGTCAATTTTAATTTTTTTTTTTAAATTCTCTGTATTAAATTTTTAATAGCGTCACTTTCGTCGATTTCGCAATTCGTAATTTTGACGGCAGGATTTTTTATTTTTTTGAAAAATGTTTAGATAAACTTACTATTGATCATTATTCGAGCACTTACACTTACGAAACATAAATATTTCCTTCAATATCAAAGTTAATTGTTAAAAATAATTTTTATAAATAAATATCTGACTTGAGATTGCTTGGGATTTTTAAATGTCAACAGAATAATTTTTCTAATAAAAAATTGTTCTGACTATATAAAAGATCAATAATTGAGAACAATGTATTATGCTGAGTCAACAATTTCAATTGTTATAAACAATTTGATAAATAATTAAATGTTTTTTAGGATATACCATACAATTATATACATTTACATTCTAATTGAATTATATCAAAACTTTTTCAGAAGCAAACGATCAAAAAAAAATTATTGGAAATTTATACATTTATTTGTTTATAATATTAAATATATGAAACAAATACCTCAAATCATTGTTTGCTCTTAGAATTTTTTTCTTTTTATTAAATCATAGTGGAAGGAGGGTAATATTGATATCTGATAAAAATGTCACTATAAATATTTTTTGCAGGATAGTTATAAACAAAATTCTTAACAAATACGTAATTTAAAGATTTTTTCACATAAGTGCATGATTTTTTCGCTCAAGCTCTAAAAAATTACCTAGAAACCAACCGATTAATAAAGCGACAAAGAAACATTATTAACAAAAACATTTGTTATAAATAAATGCTCATTTTTTCGGTTAAAGTGAGAGAAAATGGTTCCTAGAAATCAACATGTGAAAAATCTGCTCGTTTCAAGTTAGTTCCACAAATTTTGTTCAAAAATAAGAAGAAGATTATTTATTCGTGATCTTAATTACAATGTACAAAATGAAAATTAATTTTCAAGCTTCTTTGATCACACACACACACACACACACACACACACACACACACACACACACACACACACACACACACACACACACACACACACACACATTAGGGTGGTCCAAAAAAAACTTTTATTTTTTTTTTCCTTAGTACCGTGAAAATATCGTTCGAAATGACAAAAAACAAATTCTGGTAAAGTTTGAGCTCTTAATATTAATATTAACAGGTGGCGCCTTGTGATTTTTGATTTCCCATTGAAATAATACAGGAATTTTTTCTTATTTTGTTTGGATTTTTAAAGCATTTGAATGAATAATTGTCTAGTAAAAACAAAATCTTACTCTTGTAGGGAATTTAACGATCTATAAAAAAGGTCTGATATGATTTTTTGCTAAGTCGACTCGTTCAAAAGTTATTCGAGGTTAAATTCCAAGCCTAAATCGTAAAAGATAATTTTTACAATTTTTTATTTTTTTAATTTTTAATTTTTTTTTGTAGATCGTTAAATTCCCTACAAGAAAAAATTTTCGCTTTCACTAGAAAATTATAATTAGGTGCAATCGAAAAAAAAAAAAAACATTTCAGAGCAATTTTTGGCAAAGGTTAATCGGAGTCCGCAGGACTTTTTGCGTTGACAGTGTTGCCAGATGACTCAAGCGGTTTCCCCCCAGATGGAGCCTGATTTCCCACTAATGTGGGTGTTTTATATTATATATATATATATATATATATATATATATATATATATATATATATATTGCGGCCCACATCCGCTGAGTGTTCAAATAAATAGTCGATTTCAACTCAAACAAAATTTTAATAATATTTAGCACATTGCTCGTACTAAGAAAGTAAGGTTAACTTTCGTCACTGGAAGTGACTCGACAATACTCGACAACGGTCGGAATGGAAGAGAGAGAATCACAGACTTGGTCTCGTTAAGAATAGAGAGTCAACTCTTAGGTACAAAAAGTCTTAAATCTAGATAGGAAACTCGTGCGCTGAAACGGTCAGCTTGATATTAAAGTGAGGGTACTAAGACCCCACACTAAAAAAAAAATTTCCCACTAAATTTAAAGATGTAAAATTCTCGACAATATTACCGAGAATATTCTCCTCTCGGAGAATATATGAGAATTTTCGATCTTCAAATATACATTACAATTTAAAATATATAGTTATATGATAGTTAAATGAATCTAATTATAAAATATAAGTAAATAATTACGTTTTAACATTTCGTAAAATAAATTTACGTGAAAAATTGTAAAATATACAATTGTCGGTAATATACTCTGTTATATTCTTGTTCTCATTCTCAAGGTAATATTCCCCCTTTGCAACTCTAAATAAATTTAAAAAATTTGTTTAAACAATAAAATAATATTATGAAACTGAATATCTTTGTTCTCTTAATATTAAGAAAAAATATTTATAACATTAAAAGGGTAAAGGACTAATATGGTTATTGATATATAAAATTAGTCGATCTAAAAAATATATATATATATATATATATATATATATATATTTTTGTAGAACGGTCCTTTTTGGGTCGTAATCATAGGTGCATTGGTCATTGTAGGGTCTTTGTGGTCATTATCGGGTCGGACCCGATAATGCCCATATATGTAATGGTCATTTTCAGGTCGAAACCCGATAATGCCTCCGATACTTTTTTCATTATATTTAACAAACAATCAGTAAAATACTAATTATAAATACATATTAGTCAC
>CAJFCP010023017.1:0-12253 GCA_904066005.1 Synergus itoensis | reverse complement strand
TATTGAAAATATCTTGAAATCATTAGAAACCTAAAGAATCTCAGAGAATATCTGGAAATTATTTTATAATCTTTCGAAATCTTTGGATAGTTTCTAAAATTTGTTAAATAAATTATAAAAGTTATATACGTAATACGACAAAAATAACATAGTTAACACAAATGTTAATTTCTATTTTCCCTGAAAACTACTCGCATTTCCCTGACTTCCCTGACAAACTTTTTTTTCCCTGACATTTCCCTGACTTCCCTGACTTCCCTGACATGTGGCCACCCTGGATTTAGAACCAAGTTCTAAACTTAAAATTCAATTTCTTATGCAAAAATGACCAAAATTAAATATATTTTTCTCTCTACAGGTTCAAGCATGAGCCTATTCCGCCCGCATAAGTCATCACCGGTACGTGACCAACCGTCGGAAGATAAATAACTGACAATAAACCGATGAGGCTTTCAAAGTTTGAGTCATACTCTGCAGTTGCGAAAACGGAATTCGACGAGTTTCAACTTGCATCAGGGAAATACTCTGACGAGAGGAGTGTCGGATATGATTCGAGTTCTCGATGTTTATCACCCCATATTCCATATACAAACTAACTTTGAAATTACCTTTCAGTTTTATATCTGCAGAATATTAATCCAAAAAATGCATTTAAAACATATATTATTTCTTTCTTTACTCTTTCCGTGCTCGCTTTAGAAAAATGCATTTCCAAAATAAAAATGAATAAAAAAATGCAGTGGCGTAACTATGTAGTAGCGAAACCCCGCATTGCGGGGAGGCCTCCTCCTCTGAGGGGCCTCCGAGGGGCCTCTTAGACTAGTTAGAAAAAATAAATTTCACTCTGCATTTCAATTTTTATTTTAAAAATTTTAATTTATTCAAAACTTGTTTCTTTTTATTTTCAAAGGGGCCTCCTAAAAAATTTTGCGGGGGGGCCTCCAATTTTTAGTTACGCCACTGAAAAAATGGCTCAATGTCCGACTTGAAATTATATTTATTTAGGTGATTCACAGGTAATATATTATACTCAGGTCAAAAATATTATCTCAGAGGTTTATGAACCTTAATTATTATTGCGTATAATATATATATGTATATATATATTTAGTAGATTTTTCAGCATTTTCAGTTTTCAGTCGATAGTACAAATCCCTATCCTAGATTTTAGGATGACCTCTAACGAGATACGAAAGCAACCAAAAGAGGGGAGCAGAGGGGCGGGAGAAGTAGGAGAGAGTCTCTCCTTTCTGTTTTTCTCCCGCCACAATTTCAAGACTGACGTCACGTCATGCCACATCCATATTACTTCAGTGCCGTATACATGTTATTGGGTAAATAGTAAATTGGAGAAAAATTGAGAAACTTTTTCAAATGTATAGTATACATAATCTTACAATAAATTGCGGCATTATCTCATTAGGTGTTTTATGCACATTTTCTATTTTTATTTCATGGTAAGGTTCTATTATTGCAAATTTTATATTTCACTTTTTTTAAACTTATGTAATTTATAATATGTATTGGATTTTAGAATAAATTGATGTGTTACATTTCCCGCTTTCCTGATCTGACTTTTCAAATTTATCTCACGTGATCTCTTATATGAGGAAGTGGCGCGTAAATACGGATTATTTGATTTTTTTTGTATGAATATATTTAACAATTTTGTATATATGTTACTTTTAGTTATTTTTATTTTAAAATGACGTTAAACAGTAAAATAATAATGAAATGTCCTTCAAAAATCAGGGTGGCCACATGTCAGGGAAGTCATGGAAGTCAGGGAAATGTCAGGGAAAAAAAAAGTTTATCAGGGAAGTCAGGAAAATGTCAGGGAAAATAGAAATTGACATTTATGCTAACTATGTTATTTTTGTAGTATTAAATATAAGTTTTATAGTTTACCTATTTAACAAATTTTAGAAATAATCCAAGGATTTCGAAAGATTATAAATAATTTTCAGGTATTCTTTGAGATTCTCTATATTTCTAATGATTTCAAGACATTTTCAATAATTTTAAGAGGTTTCTAGAAATTTAAAGTGATTACAAGAGATTTTTATAATATATAAAAGATTTAGTAGAATTTTTAAATGACTTCATGAAATTTTAAGAGATTTTTAAGGAAGTTTGGGGAATTCACAGAATTTTAAGGAATTTTAAAGTTCCTTGAGAAATTTTAAAGGATTTCAAAAAACTTGTAAAAATTTAAAGAAATTTTTATTTTTTAAAGTGATTTTAAGAAATTTTAATATTCCTCATTGAATTTTAAAGGATGTCACGAGATTTTTGTGATTTTCTAAAGATTTTGTGGAATTTTAGGGAATTTTGAAAAGTTTTCAAAAACTGTAAAAGATTTTTAGATATTTTAAAGGATTTAAAAGTTTTTCGTGGAATTCTAAAGGATTTTAAGAAGCTTGTAAAAATTTTAAGTAATTTTTATGTTTTGAAAATAACTTTAAGGAATTTTAATAGTCCTCATAGTATTTAAAAAAATTTCAAGTCTTTTTTGATTTTTAAATATTGCAGTGGAATTTTAAGATATTTAAAGATGTTTCTAGGAATTTCAAGAAATTTCAATGAATTTTAAGAGATTTTCAAGGTTGTAAATTTTAGAGATTTTTTACGAATTTTAAGTGACTTGAAGATTTTGCATTTCAAAAGATTTAAAGCGATATTATACGAAATTTTTGAAAAATTTCAATAGTATTATCATTGAAAATTTATACGCATTTTTAATACTTTTATGTCAGGGAAATTTGTCTGAAAGTCAGGGAAAAGTCAGGGAAATGTCAGGGAAATTGAAAAATTGAATTATGTGGCCATCCTGAAAAATTTAAATACTGGTTATAATTTTTGAATAAATTTAAAATGCCTAACGACCGGAAAAATTTTTACTTTTTATTTTTTTACCTCAAATTTTAGTCATCTCATTTTACACGAAAAGTAATAAAATTCAAGATTTTTTCGGTCTATATATATTCTATTTAAAAAATGAAAACCTTATTTACATAGTAAATAAAAAAATATCTCTGAAAAACTGAATTATCAATACTTCCATAGGGTTACCATCCGTCCTTGAAAATAGGCAAAATGTCCTGATTCCTTACGGAACCAAGATTTTTGGCAGTAAATATTTTTTATTTCTATTTTTCTGCAATCGCAGTTATATGTTTCAAGATACATACTAATAGTGAATGCGACTTTTTACAAATGCGCGGACCTGATGACTTTTTTTTCGGATCGCTTGAAAATTGTAGAGCGTCCTGATTTTTCACGCGATGGTAACTCTAAAGACTTCCAACCGCCAATATTATCAATCACAATCTTCATAATATTTACCTCTATTTACTACACACAAACATTTTGAAAACTTGCCCTACTTCTCTTTTGCTCTTTTCCCTCCACGTGACCTAGATTTATTAAAAAAAAACCATTCCCAGCAATCTTCACAACGAAAACTTGAAACAGTTCAATTAAAACAACAATAAAAGTAAAAAAAAAACACAGTCTGTCATTCTTATCAACAGTACAACCCGGTCAACTGGCTAGGTTATTATTTTGTAAACAGAAATAAGACATGCCCGACCCGACCTACAAAAAGTCTGATGAAAAATTTCCATCAACTTTCGACCCATTAGTTAAGTACTCGGGCCCTTCGAAAACTTCATCCACTCCTGATTCTGAGAGCCAACCTACCACCGTTCCGTGCTTCAAACCTGCACGAACTTGCCCAGTCCCCACCAGTCCCAGTGTGTATGCAAGACTCCGTCGAAATCGTCTTGCCTTGTAACAAGTTAGTGACTTAGTGCAGTATAGTGGAAGTAAACTGAAGGTAGTGGAGGTCTCATCCATCATTACGGAGTGAAAATTTCATAGTTAGCACCCGAAGACTTAGCAGATCATCATGCTGAGCATCGGGATTAATTTGCGAGTGACCGGACACTGCAATCAGGGTGGCCGAAAATACATGGAGGACATGTTCAGCGTGGCTTACCAACAGTCCTCGGGCGACAGAGATCTCGAATATGCATTTTTCGGCATTTTCGACGGTCACGGAGGTGGTGAGGCTGCTGCCTTCGCTAAAGAGCACCTTATGGACATCATCGTCAAGCAGAAAAACTTCTGGAGCGACAAAGATGAGGACGTACTTCGAGCCATTAAGGACGGATACGTGAATACGCATTATGCGATGTGGCGGGAGCTCGGTGAGTAATTTCTCCTCTTTCCTGTCTCGTCAAAGTGCATTTTACATTTTTCCATCATTGCCTTGAGGAAATTCCACCCTGGAAAGTGATTTTCGTTGTTGAAAGGTGTTTAGGGTTTCTGTTATATGTCTAACAATGTGCCTCCCACCACTTTTCGCCTGTGGGAATTTAGGTTATGTAACGTTTTAATATAACCTGAAATTGAGAGAATATTGGAAATGTTTGGTTTCAAAAAGTCAGCTCAAGAGTATTTTTTGTCTTAAAAGCGTATTTTTTTAAAGATATTGCTGGGTTTTGAACGTTTTTGAGTGTTTTTTCAACTATTTGGAATATTGAAGTGCAAGAAATTTCGTTAGGTGAACCTTGTATTTGTCAAGTAGGTTAGATTGTTTTTGTTGAAACTTGTTCAGACTTGCAATTCTTACATATTGTAAACACTGACTGTTTACAATATGTAAGAATAAGGATTACCTTTCTTGTACTTTTGGAGGGAAATTTTATGTAAGTGGTAATTTTTGGTCTTGGATTATTGTAGACAATAATTATTTGTTGATGTTAATAATTATTTATTTATTTTTTTGCCGGGAAATTTTGTAAAATTTTAATAAGAAAACCTAGCGAATTAATTTTATTTTTGATGCGGGAAGTGGATTTCCGGTTTGAAAAAACTTTTGAATAATCGATCTAAATATTTTTATTTAACACTTGCAGCTTTTGTTAAATCTCTTGAAAACTTCTGAATTATTTTCGAATTCTTTAAAAGAAACTTTAAAATCTTCTGATTTTTTTTTTTGAAATCCCTTCAACTTCTTTAAAATTATTTAAAATCTTCCCAAATTTCTCGAAATTCCTTAAAATCAAATTGAAATCCCTTAAAATCCTTTAAAATTTTTGATTTTTTTTTTAATATCTTGAAATCTGATGAAATCTCTTGCAAACACAAACCTTTTTGAATTCTTCAGAAATTCTTTGAAATTCCTTAAAACTTGAAATCTCTTAAAAATCATTTACAATCTCTTAAATTCTTTTAAATTGTTTTATTTTAAATTATTATTTTTAATTAAGTTAAATTTAAATGATTATTTTAAATTAAAGAAAATCCGGGAATTGTCCTTGATTTTATTTTCATGTGGGAAGTGGATTTCCGATTTGAAAAAACTTTTGAATAATCGATCTAAATATTTTTATTTAACACTTGCAACTTTTGTTAAATCTCTTAAAAACTTTTGAATTATTTTACTTTAAAATCTTCTGAATTTTTTTTTTAAATCCCTTCAACTTCTTTCAAATTATTTAAAATCTTACCAAATTTCTCGAAATTCCTTAACATGAATTGAAATCTCTTAAAATCCTTTAAATTTTCTTAAAAAATTTTTGAATATTTTTTTTAATCTCTTGAAAACCCTTCAAATTCATTCAAATCATTTAAATAATTTAAATAACTCGCTTAAAATTCTTTAAAATCATTAAAAATGTTTAAAAATCCTGGAACTCTTGAAAGCTATTTCTCACAAATTTTTATTTAAAAAATAACTTTCCATCTATTTTAATGACACTAGGTACGGTGATGACTGATATTAATTTATTTTTTACGCTACTTTTTTTTTACTTAAAATTGAAATTCTTAAAAATTATTTAAAAAGTAAAAACTATAGCTTTTAAATAAATTGTAATAAATTAATAATACATGGTAATGATTTTATCCTAGGAGAAACCTTATATTTATAAACGGGAAAAATGCGGAAATTGTCCGAGAATTTAGAGGACAAAATTTTATACTCTGTTTGAATTGTTGATTATGACATTAAATAATAATAAATATAATTGATAATAATAATAATAATATCTATTTTTTGCAGATAAATGGCCGCGAACAGCTTCAGGTTTGCCTTCCACTGCCGGTACCACAGCGAGTATAGCCTTTATTCGAAAAGGCAAAATTTACATCGGCCACGTAGGAGATTCCGGTATAATTTTGGGATATCAAGAAGAAGGAGATCCACTGTGGAAAGCTAAAGCACTTACAAAGGATCACAAACCCGAAAGCGGACCCGAGATGACTAGAATTCAAGAGTCTGGTGGAAAGGTCGTTTGTAAATCGGGTGTTCCTAGAGTAGTATGGAATCGACCTCGCATAGGTCACAAAGGACCTGTCAGAAGGTCTACTCATATAGATGAAATTCCCTTTTTGGCTGTGGCTAGAGCTTTAGGCAAGTATTTTAAACATCTCTTTCAAAAATAGAATCAGTAACTTCAACGTTTGCAAAAAGTATTGGAAAATGTAACGACTACAAAGCTTCCTCTACGTGGAAGCCAAACATACTAATGATCTAATATATATTTTTATTTCAGGTGATCTATGGAGCTACAACTCCGAATTAGATACTTTTGTAGTCTCACCTGAGCCTGATGTTAAAGTAGTAACTATAGATGTTAAAACTCACAGATGTCTTATTTTCGGAACAGACGGTTTATGGAATATGCTAACTCCACAAGCTGCTGTTTCAATTGTACAGGCTGCAGAAAGGCACAATGAGAAACATCTCATATCATCACAACAAAACGGTGGTGGGGTATGTATCAATTCATCTATCTATATACAAGATGTCTAATAACCGAAAAAATAGTTTATAAATCAAAGAAATTGTTCGTCAATTAAATAAAACTCTTGATTTATTCCTTCAGCAGAACGATGTTCAGATGTGGATTAATCCGTCTACAAACTTGGTTGATAGAGCTCTCGAAAGATGGTCTTCTACAAGATTAAGGGCTGATAATACTAGTGTCGTCACACTAATGCTTGATCCTCCCGGTCCATCTCGCAGTGAGGTAAATCCCTTAAAATCAATATCAAGATACCTTCGGATTCCAAAATGTTGATTTTACTAACAAAATTATTTTCTCAGGTGTTTCAGAACCAGAAGCGAGAACATGTTATGGCACCTACGGCGTCTATTCGAAAGGTGTTTCACCCAACTGCTCCTGTCAGTTCGGCAGATATTCCTAGGAAATCACAGTCAGATTCGAAGATTCCAGACCCGATGAAATCACTGAAAACTTGCCTCAGCTGTGGAAGTGCCGAAAAAGCGGCCTCCACTACCAACATTCTTGATCAGACACCACCGTTGAAGGAACCAACTCAAGGCACCCCTAGTACGAAACCTTTTAAGTCAGATGAGACTCCTTGCACATCGGAAAGCATACAAGTAGCTGAAGTATCGTCGAGCGATATATCAGAGGAATACAAAGAAGTGGGAGAAGTTAAAAACCTATTTGATTCTCTCAAAGTCATTATAAACGAAAATATTTCTTCAGAGAATGAGTTGCCACCCATGGATAGCATTTCTAACTTGGAGAGCCTTATTGAAAAGGTCCCGAAGCCTGAAAGATTTCCTGTAGAGAAAACACCAATGGCTGATGAAGAGGTGGAAAAATTGTATGCCTTGTCACGTCAGAAAAGTTTTTGTGGTCTTATGACGGAGCAGAGTGGATTAAGAACGAAACGCGTGAACAATTTAGAATCAACGACTGAACTACAGGAAAATTTCCACGGATTGAGTCGTCATAAATCGTTCTGTGAAAAACCTCAAGGACTTCAAGCACAGTTTGGTCCAAGACCGAAACGCTCGAGTAATCTGGAACCTGTTACTGAGGAGTTGGATAATCTTTACCCTCTTACGCGTCAAAACTCTTTTTATGAGAAGCCGAAAGTAATTCCTGGTCAGTTTGGATCTAGACATAAACGTTCAGGAGCTCTAGAATCTTCAATGGATGATTTAAACTCCGGAGTTCAATACGCGAGGCCAATTATTATCAACGAGACGAAGCGCAAACAACATGCTTCTTTAATTTTGCACCCAGAGAAGACCAATTTGTACACGAATGAGAATTTGAAAAAAACGAATCGCAGACACAGCGTCGGAGCCGTTCCACGAAGTACACTTACGCCAAAGGCTAATTTAAAGGAATCGACTGTACCGTATTTGGGGTGCAGAATTAAACGGGATTCGAAATCTTTACCTGGAAATGTTTTTGAGGAACCAAAAATTGCCGATAGTACAACGCCGAGGTTAACTTGTAATTCGAGGGGAGTGAAACGTAGACATAGTTCGATCACTCATGCTAATGATGGGTCGTGTGTTACGGAAGAAAATTGTACGAAAAGGAGAACTAGGTCGGAAGATCGTCCGAATCCCATTGATGAGAATGATCCAGCCAATCAGAAAGTCGTAGCTGAAGAGGCTCATACTAGATTGCGGTGGCCAGCAACCGATAGCCCATTATCACGTCCAGGTGGGCAATAATTGAATTAATTCTAAAAGGATAATAAGATTTTAAACAAAAATTTGAAAGAATTTAAGCAAGAGATCCTATTATAAAAAATCGTGGTTTTAAGAAAGCATTTTTATGTTTATATTTAAAATAAACAATTAACTATTTTATTATGACTAATTTTAAATTAATTTAATAATTAATTAACCGGTTTTTCAAATAGTACTATAAAAATGTAAGTGCTGTATTTTCTTTAGAGAAATAGAAACCACAATTAACCCGATTTGTTTATCGTGGGTCGTTTCAGACCCACATGAATTTTTTTAGTAAACTAGCAATTATGATTGGCGCGCGATTAATTTCTCGTTTTTGAACATCTTTTGCTAATATACAAAATAATTGAGAAATTTATAATTTTTTCAGAAATTTCCATAAGTTTCGTAAAATTCTTTAAAATCCCTTTAATATCCTTCAAAATCCTTCAAAATCCTTAAAATTAATTAATATCCTATAAAATCTCATAAGATCCCTTAAAATTATTTAAAACCCCTGAAATGTCATGAAATCTATTAAAATTTCTGACAATCCAATGGAATTTCGTAAAATCCCTTGAAAGTCCTTAAAAAATAATTTAATATCTCATAAAATATCGTAAAATATCTTACAAGGATTTAAAATTCCATGAAATTCCGTAAAATCCCTCGGATCCCTTAAAAGTCTTTTAAATTACTTAATATCCTGTACAATATCTTAAAATCCCTTTAAGATCTTTTAAAATCTGGTTAAAGTCCTTTAAATTTCGTAAAATTACTTGATTTTCTTTAAAATTCCACAACCTATCGTTATATCCCTTAAAATTACTTTAAATTACTCAAAATACTATGAAATCTCATTAAAACTCTTAAAATTCCTGAAAATCAACTGAAATTTCATAAAATCCTTCGAGACCCTTCAAAATCTTTTAAATTACTTAATATCCCATAAAATATCGTAAAATCCCTTAAAATTATTTTAAATCTCATGAAATGTCATGAAATCCATTAAAATTCAGAACCTAATGAAATTCCTTTAAATTTTATAAATTCACTTCATATTCCTTGATATTCCCTAAAATTTCACAATCTATTGTTATATCCCTTAAAATTATTTAAAATTCTATAAAATCTTATGAAATTCCTTTAAGTTTCGTAAAATCACTTGAGATTCCTTAAAATTACTCAAAAGCCCATTAAGTCTCATTAAATCTCTTAAAATTATTCAAAATTCCATGAAATCTCGTTAAATATAATACTTAAAAATATTTGAAAATTCAATGAATTTCAACAAATCTCTTAAAATTTATAAAAATAAAAGTCCTTAAAATTTCTTATTATCATAAAATATCTTAAAATCCCTTAAAATTACTTAGAATCCCCAAAAATATCATCAAATCCCACAAAGTTACTTAAAATCACAGGAAATCTCACGAAATCTCCTGAAATTCCTAAAAATCCAATGAAATCTCCTACATCCCTTGAAATTCCAAAAGTCGTTAAAATAATTTAATATCCTATGAAATATCGTAAAATCTCTGAAAATTACTTAAAATTTCTGTGAAATCAATTAATCTTTTTAAAATCTCAATAAAATTCGAAAAACCCTTTTAAATTTCTTAATATTATTCAAGGTTCCATGAAACCTCATTAAATCTATTAAAATACCTTAAAATGCAGTGAAATTTTATAAAATTCCTAAAAACCTCTTAAAAGTTTCTCAAATTACTTAAAATTCCACAAAATATATAGTCACATCCCTTAAAATTACTTTGTAATCCCATAAAATCTCATAATTCTGATGGAAACTGATCTGTAAATATACAAATACATATACATATAATATATTAAAAATACGAGTATTACAATATAAAAAAACACATGAAAAGTTTACTATAAATAATCTTTAATTTCTCGAATAATATTTACTAACCTTATGTATATATCTTGAAATATTTTTTTGCTTCACTAATAATTTATTTTTCACATCAAAATAATTATTTTTATTACTTTAAATTATTTTCTATCTTTATATAACCTTTTTATTAGTAATCGTTTTGACAACGAAAGTAATCTGAAGATAGTTTTCAAATATCCACACCATTCGCACATACATATTCGCGCAGTTTCTAAACCAATCAGGTTTTCGATAACAATGTGTTCGATATATTGGTAACATCTCTTTTTTAAGATAGGATAGGATAACTAATTACACATATATCGCGTTATAAAAAACGTGGGTAATCATATTCTTTTAAAAATTTACCGCATTCACAGTTGTATGAATGTTTAAGTCAGGTTTCTCCTTCGAAAAAAAAAATTAAGAAATTTACATTTTTATGATAATATTTCAAATAAAAAATTAATATTTATTATCACATCAATATAACTATAAAAGTAGTTAATTTTGAAAACAATCTAACAACTATTATTTTTTATAAGTCAAAATACATTTAGTAATTATTTTATTTATAAAATATAAGGAAGTTAGTTAGTTAATTAGTCCAATGAAACTTAGTTTTTTTTTTTTTGGAAAGAAGAAATAAAATATTATAAATTAGAACATTTAAAAAGGAAGTAAATTCGCGCGCGTTCGTTCTCGTAAGGTAAAAGATAATTAAAATATAATTTAAAATAAGATAGAATTATAATTTTTTAATTTTATATGTTTAAATCTACTTTCTAGGTGCAGGTGTAAATTCGAATCCAGCCGGAATTCAAGAGAGGAGACTATCATCGCCCAATTCGTTCCAGAGAAGGAACTTGGAGAAGAAAGTGACTCCAGTAAAAACAATCAGAAGGCCATCAATCAACGGTTCATCCCGAATACTACGAGGAATTTTTGGTCTCAGGGATTGGGATCAAGGTAGATCCAACCGAAATGCAGGTTGCCCAAGTCGTCATCGGACAGTCGTAGGACTTATTAACTCTGTCAGCGAACCGGCAATTCCTCAGCGATGGCTTAGATCCGATACGATCGCAGCCACCCCGGTAAAAACTCTCCGTTCAAGAAACGTCGACATCGCCGGTCACACAGTCTCAGCCCAGGTCGCTCATCAATATGCTATGAAGCAAAGTAGATTAACCGTACCTGCTAAATTGAAGCCCACAAACTCGTCCATTTTGGCCTTTCCTTCACCTTCACAGCCTTCTAAAAACAAATCCCCTTGTTCTTCGGCTTCAACATCAACGTTAAAAACAAGACAAACCAGATGTGGTGCTGCAAACAGTATCAGTGAAAGCTGTAACACCGCAATCAACGCTTCTGGAATTGCCAATGATTCCACCTTGACCAAAAGGGTCAAATCACCACATAATCTCGTTACGCCACTTAGCACGAGATCGCGAATCAAGCGCCTCGGGAAGTGAAAAGATCTTTTATCGACATCAGTTTGTCAGAGAGGAACATATATCATCTATATTGATATGTTCAAATAAGGTTCTATCTCGGAAGATGCATTTTGAGAGATTCTATCTTTGTTGTATCCGAGATGTTACCTTGTTATTTAGACACGTTAACATTAATTTTTTTTATTCAACGCTTTTATTCGTCGCGATACATGCGATTTTCGTTTTCTTTATATTGTATCGATTTTGTCAAAACAAATTTACTTTTGAGGTCCAACATACTGACGAATTTTAGAAGTAAATTAGTTCTTTCCTGTTTTTTATAATTTTTTGTTCAGTTTTGAGTGTGCAAAAAACTCGACTTGGAAACGCTCTACTCAATTCGACTCG
>CAJFCP010023016.1:0-22608 GCA_904066005.1 Synergus itoensis | reverse complement strand
GGTAAAGGGAAATGGCAAAGGGGAATGGTAAAGGGGAATGGTAAAGGAAAATGGCAAGGGGGAAATGGTAAAGGGTAATGGTAAAGCGGAATGGTAAAAGGGAATGGTAAAGGGAAATGGCAAAGGGAAATGGTAAAGGGAAATGGCAAAGAGGATATGGTAAAGGGGAATGGTGAAGGGGAATGGTTAAGGGAAACGGAAAAGGGAAATGGCAAAGGGTAATAGCAAAGGGAAATGGTAAAGGGAAATGGCAAAAGGAAATGAGTAGGCACCAGAGCGTGAGTTGGCACCAAGCCGAAACTAATGGATATATGAATTTATGTATTTTATTGATTTTTTAACATGAAAATCGGTTTACTACTAATTTTCTCGGAAAATATCACTCTTATAAAAAAATTCTTGCAACAAAAAATACGTATTTCGATGAGATCTACAACTTTTATTTGAAAAATTTGTTCGAATTTTGCATATTAGCTTAGATAAAGGCAGAAAACCATGATTTTTATAGTTTTTTAATAATTTCACCATGAAAATCAACTTTGCGTCAATTTTCACTATCATATTCGTAATCAGCGCGTCAAAATCATAGAGATATTACAGATAGAGGAGGCATCCTGTAGGTGGGAATCGTACGGCGAATAAAAAGAGAAAGAAAAATGCAAATAAAAAAGAAAGAAAATGATGATGGTATTTGTGTCTCTCTCTTTCGTTCGCTAGTAGACAAGGATACTAATACCATCACCATTCTCTCTCTCTTTCTATAGCCGTACGCTTCCACTTGTACGCGCGCCTATGGCATGCCTCCTCTATCTGTAATATCTCTATGGTCAAAATACATAAATATACGGAGCCCGAAGAAAATCGGACCCGAAAATTTGAAGACCTAAATATTTGAAGATGTAAAGGTATGAATATGTAAAGAGCGATTTTAAGATGTAAAGATTTGAATATGTGAAAATAATGAGAGTAGCAGTTGGAATTAGTAGGAAATATAATTGCTTATCCTGCTTGGTGGACAATTAGTACGGGTCGATAGTTGCTCTTCGATTGAGCAGCAATAGGAGCATCAGGTCCGAGAAGCGAGACGAGAGTCGAAGCTGCATGATGCCCAGTAATGTAGCCCTTAATTAGGTTAGACCCAGAAGGGTGGTCTCGTTGGACGGACACGTAGGTGGAATGCAACTCCACATCCCTTCCTTCCCCTCCATCACGGACTATATTAACGATGAGATATCCTCATCGTGAATCCATCCCCTGTGAAAATCGAATTCGATCTGTATTAGCAGCTGACCACCAAAGGGTCGCTCGCCAGTGGAACATAATCGAACAAGATTGCTCTTTCTGCATTAGATACTCGGGTATTGATCCTAGAGATAAAAAGCTTACTAAGAGAGCACGCATTAAATACGATAAAATCGTATGGACGATTTTCCATATTCACGAAAATTCAATTTCCCGAAAAATGCAATTTCCTGAAATTTCAAGTTTCCGGATAAAAATAATATTACTGAAAATATGTTTTTTAACGAAAGTAGAAAATGACCGAAATTTCAAATTCTTCAAATTTCAATATTCCGAAAATATAAAATACCTGATGTTTAAAATTTCTCCAGAATTTTTGCTTATAATTTCTTTTAAAAACTTTTTTTTTCAAAATTTCTCTTTTTTAAAAAAGTTTTGAGAATATGAAATTTCAGTTATTTTCTATCTTCGATTAATAAATATTTTCGGTAATATTATTTTTTTTCGGGAACTTAAAATTTCGAGAATTTGAATTTTCGGTATTTTTTCACATTTGGGATTTTGGTTTTTCGGTAAAAAGATTTTACATGTTAATAACAGTTTTAAAATATTGATTGATTTGCATTGAAAATGATTCTGTATGAAAGAAATTTGTAATCTTTATTGTTATTTTTAGTGGAAGCAATATTTCTGGATAAAGTGGAATTGAGAAAAAATATTTCGTTCATACGAACTTTCAAAACTTTTGATACATGAATAAGAAAATAAATAGAAAATGTTTTTAAAAGCCCATCGTAATTTTTTTGAAATATTCAAAATTACTGCAAATATTTTTAAATCCTTAGTATTTGTAAGCAACAAATTAAAATCCTTGCGAAATATTTTTAAATGACTTATTGTTAAATTTCCATAAAATTATTAGCAGTGTCTTTCAATCTTTTAATCTTTTTTTATGAATCCCTTGAAATCCGTAAATTTCTTCAAATTTATTTAAAACTCTTAAAATATACGGAAATATTTTTCGAAATCAGTTGAATTCTTTTTAAATCACGTGACATTATTTTTATTCTTAAAAAAATATTTTGTAATATTTTAAAATTCATTCAAATCATTTGAAATCCATAAAAATATTTCAACTCTTTTTAAATACTTTCAAAGCCTTTCAAATTTGTTTCTAAATCATTTGAAATTACTTGTCAATTAAAAAAAAAATTCTTTGAATTCACCTACATTTTTTGTGATTTAACCTTAGTCATTTCGATTTCTTTTGAAAAAGTTCACAATTTTTATGAATTCTTGTGAATTCTATTATTTGTTTTCATCTGAATTATTCGTTGAATTAGTCGAAGAATTACGTCTTATTGAAATTTTATTGTATTTTCTTTAGACTTCATTTATCTCGTAATTTCAGTTGTGGAAAGGTACCTGGGCATACTGTAATGAATATTTAAAAACCACCTTACGTGATTTTCTACCTTCTCTGCCATCACGCACTCTCACTTGACCTTTGCAGTCTCTTCAAATATTAAAGTCTATACCCTTTTATCGCTAAGGAGCGCAAATCGAGATGGATCGAAATTAAATATTTCATGAGGATTTAAGGTTTCTTTAACTTTCTCCTCAATATTCTACGATGAAGTTCGAAAATTCTTAGCTAGCTGTTCTTGTAAAGCTCAGCATAATTGACATTTTAGATTTTAGATATAACACATACCTACTTGAAGCGAGGAAAGTTAAAGAAGAGATAAAGTGAAGCAAAGTTGCCCGACTAGGCTCAGATGACCGCATCTAATCCTTTATCACGCTCTTAGTATCTTTTTGCCCCCCTTCCAATTTTTTCCCTCTACCCACGCGAACATTTATCATAATATTTGAGCTTAATCCAGCGTGTAGAGATATTATAATAACGTCACTGAAGCGAGGGTTACGTCCCGCTATAAATCTCATCAAAATGCGTGGGCTGGACCCGCAGCGGATGTTTCTCGTCACCTTGGACACGCGACCATTCCGATTGGTTTAAACTGCTGTCTCGTTAAACTTCTAAACTGTATCATTTTACTGGCATTGGGTCATAAAGTCCATAATTAGTCTCGAAATTGCCTAATTTTGGAAAATGGCTCATTTCGCAAAATTTAAAACGGTATAAATTTTAGGATTCAAGAAATTGCTTTATTTGAAAATGGGGAATTTTTTAGTTTAGGTAAGTTATTATTTCAATTGAAAAGGAAGTTTTTATAGAAATTTATATGTTTAAGAGGGAAGAGGTGATTAATAATTAGATATCCTGATTGAAAAGAATTTATTCTAGTTTATTCTCAATGAGATGAATAATTTTCTGTGCACGAAGATTCGTCTATGAAAAGTTTCATTTCTGTTAGAATGTGCGATGAACTTTATAGAATCCACTGAATGGAACTTCCGTTTGCTCTTGCTGCTAACTTGACTTTACTATTCTAATTCAAATACAGTTTGAATTTTTCCTTTTAGAGGAATTTAAAGAAGAAGAGGTATTTCCCCTCTTTCCCTTTTCAAGTTTGCCTCTTTTCCTACTTTTTTTTTTCTTCAACCTTTCGATTTCAAAAGTCAGCGTAATAAAGGCAATCCTCACGCTGATTTTCCAGCTTTTCCGTGGAAAAGCAGAGTTCTGCAGAGAATTTCTTACAATCTCTAATCAAAAGATCCTTATCGGAAAATAAAGTCATTTAATTCTTATCATCCTCTTTTAAAAACTCAATTTATTACTTTTCCTTCTGGAATTTGTAAAAACGGACATTTTTTGTATGGTTTGAGACCTCGACTGCGAATATAGAATTTCCATTTTGTCTCCCTTTTATTTGCGACTTCTGTTTTTGTCGGTTTATCCCCCTTTCTTTACGAGTTCCCCTTTTTGTCCTAACAAGTATGAAACGATGTTGATGTGATGGGTCGTTCTATGTATGTGGAAAAGTAGCAATTCCCGAAGGAATTAGACCTCACCTACATTGCCTAGAATGGAAGGGGTCGCGTGAAACGTGCCAGCAACAAATAGGAATATGTATATCTTGAAAATGAGCCCTTCAGGTTCCATTTTCGTGAACAGTACCGACAATACGACCTAAAGAATTCGAAATCGAATGAGTCCTTCGGGATCTGAGCGGGGAACCCCTGCTTACCTTCTTTTCTTCGTAATTTACAAACTACTTGCGAAAAGACGCTACACAGCTCCCCGGACGTCTATTTCTACTTGTAGAAATAGAAATTTCTACGACAATTTCGCGAAATTCAGTGATTTAAGTTCGTTTCGCTATTCCAATTTAACTTTTCAAAGGAAATAGCAAAAGAATCAGAGAAAGGGAAGGAAATTAGTTCATATTTTTCCACCCCCTATTATCAACCCCCTTTTTTCACCCTCATTTTCCAAGTCACTTTTTCAACTTCCTTTTCCAGATTCCTTATTCTAAACTATTATTTCAACCTCCCTTTTCCAAACCTTATTTTCCTTTTTCTTTTTCCTACCTTTTTTCTAACTACTTTTTCCAAATTCCTTTTCCAAGTTCCTCTTCCACTCCCTTTTTACCAAACCCCCTTTTTCAACTCATTTTTCCAAAAAGCTTTTCCAAATTATTTTATTCCAAATCATATTTTCTCATCTTCTTTTTCCTATTTCCTTTTCCAATTACATACTATATTTGCCTTTTCAAACTACTTTTGCCAATTTCCTTGTCTAATTCCCTCTTCCACGGATCTTTTCCAAACTACCTTTTTCAACCTAATTTTCTAAAAAAAACTTTCCCAAACTGTATTTTCCCTTCTTCTTTTCCTACCTTCTTTTTTAGTTACTTTTTTTCAATTTTCTTCTCCAACTTCCTCTTCTACCCCCTTTCTTTCAAATCCCCTTTCCCAAAATTTAATTTCCCATCTCTTTTTTCTAAACTCCTTTTCCAACCTTTCTTCCATCCCTTTTTCCAAACTGCTTTTTCCAACTTATTTTTCCAACCACCTTTTACAAACCTTCTTTTCCACCTCTTTTCCCTACCCTTTTATTCGAACTCCTTTTTTAAATCCATTCTGAAACTGTCTCTACTAACCCTTCTTCCGAACTCGTTTTCCAACCCACTGTTTCAAAAAAATTTTCCAAAACTCTTTTTCTAACCCCTTTTTTCAAATTTTATCTTTCCATCTCCTTTTTCAATTTCCTCTTCCATCTCTTTTTTCCAAACCCCCTTTTCCAACTTATGTTTCCAACCCCCTTTTAAAGACCTTCTATTCTACCTGTTTTTAAAACTATGTATTATACTTTTTTCGACCCCCTGATTAAAATTATTCCTTCAATCCCCTCTTCCAACCCTTTTTCCAAACTTCTTTTCCAACTCTTATTCCAATCCCTTTTTCCATATCTTATTTTCCCATCTCCTATTTTGATCCCTTATGATACCCTTTTTCCAGGTCCCCAATCCGAACCCTCTTTTCAATCTACATTATCATACCCCTTTTACCCTCACCTTTCACACCCCGTTTTCTGACTCTCTTACCATCCCCCTATTCATTCCCTTTTTAAAATACCATTCCCCCCATATTCTGACCCACATGTACAAATCCGTTTTCCAACTGCCTACTTCTAACCCAATTTCAACCCACATTTACTTGTCCCATTTCTAATCATATATTGTTATACATGTCATATATTATATTACTAATAAAGAATTCTAAATAAATAATTGTGATTTACGATTCGCTAAAACACCTATTAACGGAAGAAGTGATAATAATCCAATTACAAATTCTACGATAAGATTGCAATTTCTGTTACGATGCACATTGATTTATGTCTAATATTCACTGAATAGGTGTAATTACGAAAATCGATCACGCTTTGCAGGGACAATCAGGATAATTGCAATGTCATAATTAATAGCGTCCCTTGCATTGTTTCTGATAAGGGAATTCAAATCACGATGATTTTGAGTTCCGTTGAGGGTCACTCTATAGCGGATAAAGAGATAATGAGAATAATAAGATAAACTGACATATAGGGAAAGAAATTATATTCATATCCACTAATAAAGATTTCTTTGAAACTCCGTTTCCTATCGCCTTCCAGTATTATAAGATTTTAATTAAAGAATTTTAAATAATATTTTAAAAAGGGAAAAGAAGGTAGTAGAACAGTTTAAAGTTTTTAGAATGTCTTCGAGAATCAATGATTGGCCTCACTGCGATCTGATTATGTTAATAGCCTACAAACTCTCGATTGATAATTGCTTCGAGTTGCCAGTACAGAATTCAAACTGCATTCCGTCACTACGCCATTTCCCCCAGAGTGATTATATATGCTAAACGCTCATTCGTTTATTTCCACGGAAAATTCAACATTCCTCCCTGAGTCTAAAACACATTTCATTTGCTGTTTCACCCTCATCCCAGGCTTTGTACATTGCTATGAAAATTATAGCGATATTAATCATATTTTCTTTATTCCAATGAAAAATTTCCTTTCAGAGATTCCCGTATTATTTCTCTTGACCTAAATTATTATCGAATTTCGTACGGAATTTCATACTATCAGTCACACTTTAAAAATAACAAAAACGAGAACAAAATTCTTTTGCGGCCGAACCGCATCACAATTTAAATATCAATTTGTAATCCACATTTAAAAACAGATATTGCCAGTCACCTGTTTCAAACCGTAAAACATCCATCAGAGGAATGTCTAAAATTAACCGAGAAAAACGAGAAAAATATTTTCATTCTAGTGAGTTAAATGCGAATTTATTTTCACAGATCACGATGCAGCCCGGCGTTCACATAGGCGCGCCACCCGGTAGCCTTTTTTTTTGTAAACAATACTTTTTTCCGCACCTCCACCTCCTGTGTTGCGTACAGGGTATTCGAGAATGCAAAACCATGCTGTGAAGCAATCACCATTGGTAATGTTTGCGCAGTTAGGTTTGGCCTCCCATGAATCACCGGGTCCGCACTCACCCTCGAGCTTTTCGTTTTCCCTCTCGCTCTTGGCCTCTGTTTCCGGCGAATATCCTATTGTAATGGTCTGTTTAGCCGAATCAAACTCGCCACTACCCTCGAATAAAGAGTAGACAGTTCAAGGGAGGGGGAAATAATTAAAAGTTAGTGTTTACCAAACGAAAGCAATCGGCAGCCCATCAGTGGAACAACTGGATTCAATTATAAAACTAAACGTACCAGTTGTGTTTTGGCTTTTCACAATGAACAGGAAAAAAAAATGAAAGAAAACAAAATTGAGGGATAGGATTATCAGATCGAATGAGATCGACAGTGTTCGAAGTTCTATTAATGCTTCTAAAGAGTTTCTCTTTAATTGGAAATTCTAGTGACAATGCTCGTCACGACACTCAAGAAAGTCCATTTTGCCTTGCCATCTAGAAGAAGAATCTTGGGAAGACTATTTAGAAGAGTCAATCTGGATGACAGTGCCGGATTAGTGGGTAAATCTTCCCTTTTCCACCTTTCTCAATTGCTTTTTTATTTTTGTCTGCAGTTTGTCTAATGAACGATTTTTAATCCGGAACGGAAAAAGTTGAGATGGATCGAAAAGTTATTGTTTATCAATCCAAGAGTAATCATCTATTTGGTAGATCCGATTCTAATTTATATTGCACAAATCAACATAACGTTTCGTGAGAAACATTATACATCGTGACGTGGCAGATTTTTAATCTGTAACGTCAAAAGATACAGTTAGCCGGCACCGGAGACAATATTTATTTGGACTCACGTGGTTCAATAATTACAACCAGAAAGAGAGCCACACCACGAACTTTCGGAGCACTCTCGAAATATAAATTAGATTCTAATTGTTTTTGAATATATCTTTTTATGTAAACCTCGAGCCATTCCGAACCAACAAGGAAATCAAGGATTTGGACTTACTATGAAGGAAGGATGTCCTATTGATTTATTGAGAAGGGAGGAAGGAAATCGACAATTCGAATCGTGTTAGTACTCCCGCCAAACACCAGAGTTCGCCGTCTCTCGGACCGTTGTAGGGAATAGCCACACAGTGACTATATTCTCCCTACCACCACTATCATCGTCATAGCATGGCTCAGCGGTTGTGTACTGCGCTGAGAAGCTAGGCGATCCGGGTTCAATTCCCGGCCAAGGAAATATCTCTCCTTGTGTCTAAGGCAGGGTCCGTCCACATTGCCTTACTGATGAGTCCAGTGGGTGGACCCGGGATGAAACAGAAGAGCTAACATATAGATGGCTGAATGCCATTTCCGTAGTGTAATACCATATTTCCTACACCGTAGACCAGCTGTGCCAGTCGATAGCAAGGATGCGCGGAGCCCCATGCATCCGATCAAAAGCTATATTTCTTTTGTTCGCCTATTAGGAGAAAGATCATCTGAGTAATCGGTCCTGATCGACTTTCTCGATTTTTGAGAACACATCAGTGAATGCTCAGACATTCCGTGAGCTCATATTAAGTATTCTAAAGTGCAAGTGTAGAGTGCTTTACTGACTAGCCATATTGGTGATTAGTGACAGAACTTTGTTGAACTACGTCACTAGTCACATGATTTCGATGACTGTTGTGATTGGTTGGAATCAACTGAAATTTCATGATGGTGGCTAACTGATTTCCGCCCACCTGTCAATGAACTTCCGCCTTCATCTTCGTTCTTCACTCTCTTTCTGGAAGTTTTGGTGGAAGGTTGGCTTTTTACGTTGTCCGAAAGATTTCCATTTAAAAGGACGCCAAGTGGCTTTAAGATTATTGTTGATCAACGTTAAACTGATATCGATTATTATTTGTGATGGCTCAGGTATAGTTTTCTTTTGTTCTGGCAAGCACAGCAAAGTGATAAACATTAGTTTAAAGATATGGTTTTGGAGTCACTTTGCCATACTTGACCATTTTTATTGCTCAACAATTTCTGTTCTTATTATGTTATCTCGGGAGCGCTCATATTTAGTTTAATTAGGTTTCGCGTATGTTTTACTTTGAAAATTTAATTATTTGATTTTAAATACGTCAATTACACATTAAATTCAGTTTCATATTAACAATATTGTGTGTGGTTGTAGCGTTACGTAACGTGCCCACCAGGTATTCGTCCATTGTTTGAGAATTGAATCTTCAATTCAATTCTCCATTTAAGTTTATTAAACGAGTATTGTATTGCAAACTAGATTTTTGTTACAATGTATCACAAACTAATCAATTTCTTTGAGTTTTAGTTATGCATTTACGTAACTACGTAATCGTTATGTCGCGTGATTTCATTATGTAATCTATTTGAATTTCCGGTTATGTAACATATTATTTTGATTTTCGAATATTTTCTTTTTGTCAAATACATCCAATTGTTTCTTGTAAGAATTTGGTCTCAATTCCTTCCTCTGTGCTCTTTAAGACCCATGACCTTGAGATCCGAGCTAGTTGTTCTGTTTTTAGGTGAATTTCAGGTAGAAGAATTAGAGTTCAGAATCCGTTGCTATTTATTACGATAAATAGCTGGCGCCTAATAAATTCGGATTCCTTTGAAATTAATTATTTTAGATTGTCGAGACGTAGTCTCCTAACCAGAGACCAGGTTAGGTTACAACATGTATATTATGCATATCAACTATTAGCATCTTCATCCTAAAATATCATCTTTTCTGTATTTTACATGGTGAAACCCATCATCTGATTAGTAAATATGTTCCATGCAGTAATGGCTATCATCAACGTAATGAGATAGAGTATTTTAGTATGATAGGAACCATCATCTACTCTCTAAATCTGAATTAGTAAGAAGTTACTAATGAAATGGTGCCGATTCGTTTACTAATTCACTTTAGTAAGCATTTTTACTACCAATTAGTTAAAAACTACTAATTCACAGTAAAAAAAAATACTAATTCATTTGGTAAGGGTGATTAATTGATTCAGTCACCCTTACTAAATGAATTAGTATTTTTTTAATGTGAATTAGTAGATTTGAACTAATTGATAGTAAAAATACTTACTAAAGTGAATTAATGAATGAATCGGCACTATTTCATTAGTAGCTTCTTACTAATTCAGATTTAGAGAGTAATTGGTATAACAGCTTCCATATACTCCATTATTGAGATTACTATGTGTTTTGTATTGCAAAAACCAGAAACCCTCATCAAATTGACAAATTCCATTAAAATATTTCGGATTAGTAAAATATAATCGCTTGGTAAAGACTACAATCGAAATATTTAGAAAAAATATATCTAGAAGGATTTTAATTATTGGAACAATCATCTGAAAGAGTACAACAGTTTCCATATCATCTATAATTTGTTTTGTGTTGTACAAACCGAAAACCATCATTATATTGTCAAAATCAATTCAAATATTCCAATATATCATATATCAGCATCTTTATTGTAAAAGACCATCTAAACCGGTTGTCGATATTGAATTCTTTTGGTTTTAACGACACCATTAAGTGAAACCCCGTTTTTCTAAATCTGATAAAGTAAACTGAAGAACCTCTGTTTTCCTCTCCACAAAACTATTGAAACTCAATCTGGACTCAATCAGGATGACAGTGGTGGATTAGTGGGTAAATTCTCCTCCCACTTCTTTCGACTTTGTACTTTTTTCTTATCCTTTTTGTCTGGAGTCCGTCGTCTTCTGAACGATCTTTAATCCAGGGGTGAAAAAGTTTGAGAGGGTCCGAAAAGTATATTGGGTATCAATCAGATTGTACGTGCCAAGGATCCATCAAGTTTCCGTTCCTGGGGAAAGAGTTGCTGTTCCCTTTGCTAAGAAAAACGAAGGACACGTCCAATTATCGACTGTCAACCAACAGGCGGCAGTAATGGCGTGAAAACTGCAAGAAACTTTCCTACTGTTTCTCCTGCAGAACAAGAGAAACTTGTTTTCCTTTTTTTTTTTTTTTGTTGGAAAGTTTTTGCTTGAAAGAGAGGAGATTAAAATTAAGCGGTTTGGAGTTATATTGAAAATGTTGATAAAGACGAATCAGGAGAAAGAAGCTCTTTCTCTTTTTCAAATTGAGTATGCTTCTGATCCTAATTACACTCTAAAAAAATTCTATTAACAGTGAAATTACGTTCCTTTTAAAATGCATCCTTTGAAATTAAGCAGATTTCTTTTATCTGTCAAAGGAATTGTTTCACTGTTAAAAAACTCACCTGCACTCTAAAAACAGTCTATTGACGGACAAACGATTCCTTTTACCGTTAAAGGATTTTCTATTCAAAATTGGTATGAGAGGAAATCCTTTAACAGTTAAAGGATTTTCCTTTCAAATGCTATCCTTTTACTGTCAAAGGATTTCCTTTGATGGGGAAATGAAATCCTTTGTCCTAAAAAGGAAATATAATTTCGAGGATAAAAGAAAACAAATTGTATTGATGTAACCTACAAAAAATGTGCACAAGACCAACTTTGACAGATGTCAATATTAAATCCTTCATTATCAATATACTCGTATAATAACAATCGGTCTTAGATTTTAGGTTAAAGAAATGTTGAAAAAATGTAGTCAAAATAATTTTTAAACTTTGTTGCATTTAAAATTTTACAATGTATTCTATTAGTATAAATTTTACTAATATTCGAAATAGATATTTTTTTGCAAATAAAAAATAATTATTCCTAATAATTATTCCTGAACGAAAAGAAATATCATTCATGCGCAGGCGCATTTCGTCCGCTAGCCTACAAATCCTTTTATACTTAAAGGATTTCTTTTCATAGTCAAAAGAAATCATTTATTGTTAAAACTATTTTCGTTTTGCACTTAACAGATGAGTTTTTTAACAGTGAAACGATTCATTTGACAGATAAAAGAAATCTGCTTAATTTCAAAGGATGCGTTTTGAAAGGAACGTAATTTTACTGTTAATAGAATTCTTTAGAGTGTGTTAAGTGCAAAACGAAAATAATTTTACCAATAAATGATTTCATTTGACTAGGAAAAGAAATCCTTTAACTATTAAAGGATTGCATTTGTAGGCTACTGGGTGAAGTGCGTCTATGCATGAATGATTGTACATTGTTTTAGTTTCAGTTTCCCCATCAAAGGAAATATTTTGACAGTAAAAGGATAGCATTTGAAAGGAAAATCCTTTAACTGTTAAAGGATTTCCTCTCATACCAATTTTGAATAGAAAATCCTTTCACGGTAAAAGGAATCGTTTGACCGTCAATAGACTGTTTTTAGAGTGTATCAAAGCAGATAATTCACCTTACCAAACATTGAGAAGTCGATTTAATGAAAATGTACCCTGGGTCAATGTGACAATGTTTTGACAAAGGTAGGGCAATAACAGTACGTGCAGCGATGCGACGACGCAGTGGTCCTCGAGTATCCGATTTGGTACGTTGGTACCTACCTGCACACACCTAATTGTATTAATTCTGTGTGGTTATTAGTTTCCACGCCTCACGTAGCTCGGCCTGACCACCCGCATAGCGAATATCGTCCTACGTTTTGCGTTAATTTGCAGTAACACGATTTCCGGTCGGTAATCGGCCGCGTTATCGAAAAGGGTTTGTCCGAATGCTATTCCACTCCAATTTTGCAGACTATTACGGTGATGCACTTCCCTCACTACATGGAAATTTCATTTTATAAACAGCCTCATGTCATCGCAATGACCTTTCAGTTAAACAAATATTTATTCGTCTCTAAAGTCATTAAGTCCCTCTCTTAAATAAATTTTAAAGGTTTCTACAAAAATTTATACCTTGAAAAGTGATTTTCATTTGACTTTTAGTATTTACTGTAATCTAATTTTTTTCTCCTTTTGTTTCAGGTAATATCAGCCAGTAAATTATGATGTTGGAGAATTCAGTAAGTAGAAGAAAATAGGGTGGCCAGACTACGTTTCGTCAGATGGCGGATTCTTCACACTCTTTCTCGCAAGCAGAGAATCATCGCTTTACCTTTTAGTTATAAACTTATGCTAACTGGTTTTAATTTGGTGCCATTTTTCTCTCGTTTCTAGAAAAGTTGAATTTGAAGCTTTCGTTCTTAACAAAAGGCACTTGGAAAGCCAAATGAAAAAAGCTTTTCATTAAAACTCTAAACACGTCCTCAAGCTGAAGCTGCCAAGGATTTTCAAAGAAAGAAAAGTGCGAGAAGGTCTGAAGAACACGTGTAAAGGGACACGTGACTTCAAAGCCGTTTTCTCGCTCACTGCAGTTTCGTTGAAAGCTAAATGAACGAGCCGAGCTTGTAATCTTAAACGAAAGAAGTCAGGTGTCGTTTACATCAGGAAAATGTGGTTAGGATACGATTTTACCTCCAGAAAAGAACTAGGTCATTTGAATTTGCAGTGTAGAATAAATAAACAGGCTACTAGATCAGAGCTAAAAGCGGGCGAGTCGGTGATTTCGCTCAGGTTTCTGAATATAGCGAAATTTTGAAAAGAGAGTCACTGACAATTATTTGAAATTCATTTGCATTTTTGATAATTTTCTGTCAGGAAAATTTGTTTAAAAGTCAGGAAAAAGGCAGGGGATCGTAAGAGAAATTGAAAAATTGAGGCCACCCTAGGGAGTGAAATAAGGTGTAGAAAAAGGAGTAAAAAAATCTGTCCGCTTCGCGGGCACATTCTCATCGCGCGCTTGTACCCTGCACGTGTTTCGTCTATAGAAACTGAAATGACAATTTAAATTCTCGCGCCATATAAATAGACCAATAAGGTTATCGCACTGCGCATGAAGTTAGCTGAAAGGTAACGCAAAATGAGGAACGCAATGTGAAGTTGTCTGAAATCCATATCTTTTTTAGAAAAGGACTTTAAATTTAAATTTAATTACCTAAATTAAATTACAGCTTTGAATGCAAAAGAAAACTAATTTACTTAAAGTTCTATCGACCTTAAGGAGCACATTTTCATCAGGGCACTCGCGCTTCGCGCTCGGCTCTGTTTAACAATATTTTTCATGATTAAAACGAAAACTACTGATCCTATCAAAAAATGACCAATGGGGAATTTCTAGATCTTTTTAAGAAAAAATAGTTTATACAAATTTTTTTATTACATGTAATTCTTTCATATGAATATAAAAAAATAACTAGGTGTACAAAGATATTGTCATATTATTTTTTATCAAATTATTTATTCAATCAAAAATAATTACACTCTAAAAACAGTCCATTGACTGTTAAACGATTCCTTTTACTGTTAAAGGATTTTCTATTCAAAATAGGTATGAGAAGAAATCCTTTAACTGTTAAAGGATTTTCCTTTCAAAATATTTCTTTAGATAGGGAAGCTAAAACAAAAACAATATACAATCAATCATCATGCATAGGCGCACTTCATTCAGTAATACAAATGCAATCCTTTAATAATTAAAGGATTTCTTTTCATAGACAAAAGATTTCTTTTCATAAATAAAAGAAATCGTTTATCGGTAAAACTATTTTCATTTTACACTTAGCAGATGAGTTTTTTAATGGTGAAACGTTTCCTTTGACAGATAAAAGAAATCTGCTTAATTTCAAAGGATGCATTTTGAAAGGAACGTAATTTCACTGTTAATAGAATTTTTTTTAGAGTGTAGAAAGAAATTTAAAAACCACGATTAAAACGAAAACTACTCATCCTATTGAAAAGTAGCCAAAAGATAACTTGTAGATCTTTCTAAGACCAATAAATATGTTTCTTATCATTTTCTCTGCATCTCGCGTTATTTGGCTCAAAATTTGAATTTTCGATTTTTTAAGGAAATTAAAAAATTTGTTATGTATATCCTATAGGACGTTCAAAAAGAAACATTTTTCATCTTTAGACTTTTTTTCATATCGTGCGTTGTTTGGCTTCTAATTTAAGTTTTCTTTCATTTTTTTTTGATTTTCAAAATGTTATGTCTTTCAATTTTTTTTTTATCCAAAAAAGTCATTAGGAAAAATTATTTGAATTTTTGTATACTACGAATATCCGTACATACACGGAAAAAATAACTGATTCAAAAAATGGAAAAAGTTTGCGAAATTTTAATAAACAGAATATCACTTTTGGACAGACCCCAATTTTAAGAAAATTTCGTATAAATTTATTAAATACTGGATTAAGTTTACGAATATTTCGAAAAATTTTTCGAAATATTCGTAAACCTAATCCACTATTTGATAAATTTATACGAAATTTTCTTAAAATTAGGGTCTGTCCAAAAGTGATATTCTGTTTATTAAAATTTCGCAAACTTTTTCCATTTTTTGAATCAATTATTTTTTCCGTGTATAATTTGTAAATTAACAAAAAAAATTGGTTTCAAAAATTTTCAAAATGCTCTAAATTTTTGAATTGTTATCCAAAATGGCTGATCAACGAACTTGACCTTCATTTTAGGATACTAAACGAGTATACCAAAGGCCAATCCAATCGGTCAATTCTTTCGAAAGTTATCGTGCTCACAAACTAAAGATCTACAGACAGACACATTCGTAAAATCATGTTTTTCGGATTCAGGGGGTCCCAAAAAGTGGACATTTAACAAAAACTGGGGGGATCAAATTTTACACAAATCTAATACATTCTCTCTGATGAGAATGTAAAAAGAAGAAGAAGATGGGTATTTGGAAAAAATGGTTAAAAAAAGAGATATTGAAAATTTTTGTGAAAGGGGAAAAGGTTTAAATAAGAGGATAAAATGTTTGGAAACAGTGGAAATAAAACGGAATTGTTTTTTGAGATATGAGTGGCCATCCTGCTGATAAATTTTCAGCAGTAATCCCGGTTGGCTATACATTCAGTTCCTGTTCTTTTGATCCCACTTTTTTCTCACTTTGGGAGCTTAGCCGACCATCGGTGACTCCTGGAGACGTGTCCAGCCATCTGTTTTGTCCCCTGGCGACTCCTCGCGGCATCGCTCAGTTTCCTCTCTCTTCATCGCTATTTTCTGGAGCTGTGCATGCGCCACTTAATTTTAGCGAGACGATGAATGGCGGCCTGTGATCTCGCGGGACATATATTCTCAAGCAAGGAACGCGTCGACTGCACCGGCAGTGAACCGACCCGCCACGCGTCTTCGCCGAAAAATCACTCTTCACTTCGTCTGCATTCCATCGGCACTTTACAAGCCTTTTTCTTTATTTTTCAAGCCCAAATTGCCAATAGTCACTAGGTCGGTTTGTTTCTTTAAATTATAGCAATTCTTAAAATTTTGTGCGTAATTCAGCATTTGCGAGAAAGATCAATTGGACAGCGCCTAGCGGTCAATAGGTGAACTAATAACGAAAAAAGTTGATTCATCAGGTAGTCGGAATATCGTAGATTTTTTATAAACATTTTTACATTCTCATTTCTCTCACTATTCTCAATTTTATTTTCCATGGAGGAAGAAATTTCTCGGAGCAAATTGTCATCAATTGCAATCTTCGGCCCATAAACTTAATTTACTACAGGGAAAATACTGTTTTTGGTGTTCCCTTCTTCCTGGTTCTGTTTCCTCGAGGATTTAGGAAAGTTCTCGTAAATTTAACCTTAGGTAAATAGAGCTCAAGGGTGAAACAAGATAAAATCGATAATTCAGGTGCTGTGTAGTTTGTTTACTAATTTTCGATTAGGCGAACAGAAAGTTGGACAAGCTGGTGACGATAGAAACTGCAGTCGATAACTTAAATACACGCAGGCTTAGTAAAATTTAAATGAACGATATTCCTACTTTAAATAGAAAAATTATGTCAAGGAATAAAGGAATAAATTTAAATTATGCGCCAACTGATCTTGAGTAATTTATACGTCAGGGGAGTGTCTCGTTTATTTTAAAGGAAGGAGGAAAGGATTGCTGAAAATTCGTGACATGTTAACGAGGGCCTTGCGAAAATACCGAAAAATAAATGGCACCTTTTTGTAGAGAGACAACAATCCTGCTGTGACCTCTGGTTTATATATCAACCTGACCTTTTCGGGGGTTCCCTTCACTCTAAACCTCTAAAATTTCCATTCGTCTTGGCCCCTCCTGGGCGTTTCTGAATCGTTTCAATCTCTCTCGCCTTGTCTTTGATCTTTGAAAATAACACGGTGCTTTCGAAGCGAAGAAAAGGAGGAGACTCGAGAGGTCCGTATTTGACTCGAGTCTAGTTTATTACTCAACGTTTCACCCCCTATTACTCAATTTATTTACGAGCGATTCGTTAATAAAATTTTCTTCTAAATCTATTTTTCTTCACATCAATTATTTTTCATTTTGGTTCTAAAGTAGTAACATTCATAAATTAAGAATAATACAAGTTTTTGATCAAACTGTACGAAAATTGATTTATATTACAAGGTGTCTACTGTGAGGAAATTTAAGGAAATTCGGGAATTGTCCTTGATTTTATTTTTAATGCGAGAAGTGGATTTCTGCTTTAAAAAAACTTTTCCGAATAATCAATCTAAATATTTCTGGGTGGGTACATGTCAAGGAATAGAGAACTTATATTTATAAGCGGAAAAAATTCGGAAAATTTCCGGGAATTTAGGGGGCAAAATTTAGTAGATACCCTATATTACTTCAACAGCCTGCTGCTAGGCGCTATTTTAGAACTTTCTCGCAAGTGGTGAATCACCCACGTTATTTCTCTTTTTCGATCTGACATATACTTATATAAAAATCTCATTCGAAAAATGCCCCATTTACACTTCCAGAGGGAGAATTTCAACCATTATTGCGTCTGTACTGGTAACGGAAAATCTCAATCGCTTTCAAGTTTGTGGTTTAGAAACTTTCTTCACTCCCTCTTTAACACCTCGGAATTTGTATATATACCTCGACTCTAATGTTGGTGTATTCTGTATATGTATGTATATCCATTCGTGGCTGAAGTTCAAACACGGTTTCAAAGTTACACCCCCCGAGGATAAAGTGCAAGGAAAGTGTGTGTATATAACTACTTATAGGTTATCTAACCGAGGTGGAGAGAACGCTGGAAGCCAGGCAAATTGTTTCCAAAGTCTTTTCCCTCCCTCTGGACCGCTGGCACTAATGAAAGTAACTGAAATACGGCTATTGGAAGCCATTTCGCAGACTATAATCTCCCTTAAGTACCCTAGGTACACGAAAAGAGAGAGAGGACGAAGTAGAGTGGCGAAAAAGTTATTTAAGTTCCTAACAAAAGTTCCAAGAGCATTACTAACATATTGGAGTTTTAAGGCGTGGATATCGAAAATTCCTACTCGCCTCACGTCTCCACCTCTCTATCTCTCTATCTCTCTCTCTTGTTCGCTTTCAACAGAATTTTTATTCTGACAATCAGATGCAAAAATCAGTTGTTCCTATTTCGAAATCTTCTGTTCAAAAATTCGTCACAAGATGGCGCAGATGTTAATATCTTCATGTTTCTCACAGGTGGTGAATGTTTATCGATCCTTTTTTCAATGACATTCAGTGAATAATGTAATATGAAGCGTTTAAGTCAAAGGATTTATTCTATTGGAATAGTTATATTAAATTAAAGAATTAAAACTTATATTAAATGAAAGAACGAACATTAACAAAAGAACAAATTGATTTTAAAATAGGACTTTAAAATGGAAATAGGTTTTTTTTTTTGTAAGAAAAGGCGATTGAAAAATATGAAGGGGTGTGTTTTTATTATGGGAGTCGATCTCTCTAGAGAATTGCAACTGAGCCTTTCGAGAGAAATTAAGTGGCAGCAATAAACTCGGGGAGTTTCATTAGCGCCACTACAGTAGGGTTGACCGAATCCCTTTTAGGACCAGGCTTTCCCAGGCGCCGATAAATTGAGATTTCTGACGTGGACCAATTATATCCGTGATGGTGGTCGCGTGGCCGTTCGGTCCATTACTTTCAAATGGCCCGCCAATATGGGTCGAGAAATGGTAGAGGCGAGTTGGTTACAGCGTTACAGTTACATTACCGCGGCACTACGACCGTCTATAACTCAATCTTGCCAAATCCATTATCGCCCAGTTCGGTCAGCGACTCAACTCCCTTTGTTTATCGCCGGTTTCCCAAAATTCGAGCACTTCAGGGGTGCGAATTTGAGTGATGAACGAGATTTTATCATTTTTCTTGTGCATCAAGTGCAGATGTTGAGGAAGTGATTAATTCAAGCTAAAGGATTCATTTGCGAATAATTAAAATCAAATTCCACCTAATTTTTATATGTACTTCCTTTTCCCAAATTCATTTATCACCTTTTACTGGCATATTTTCCTACCCCCATTTTCAATCCGTGTTCACAGTTTCACACCCCCTTGTTCCCACCTCATTTAAACCACTTTTCTAACTCTCTCTTTCAACCCTTTTTCTAAACCCCTTTTCCCAAACTCCTTATCTAATCCCCTTTTTTCAAAACTTCTTTTCCAATTTCTCTTTTCTATCCCCTTCAAAAACTCCTTTTCTCTACTTTCTCATTTAAATCTCTTTTCCCCAATCCTTTTTTTCAGATCTCTTATTGCAAGGCCATTTTTCAAACTTTTAATTATTTCAAGACCTTTTTGAGAACCTTATTTCCCACCACCTTTTCCAACCCCTTTCTCCAACCCTCTTCTCCAATTGCCTCTTCCAACCCTTTTTTCCACACCCCTTTTCCCAAATCACTTTTTGAAAATTTTTTTTTCGAACTCCTTTTCCATCCCTTCTCTCTGAACTTATTTTTATACCCACCCTTTTCCAAACTCCTTCTTCTATCGTACTATTCAAGTTTTCTTTCTTTGCTAAAATCAAGGCAACCGGAATTTTTTTGGGGCCTCGGGGTTCTATATTACACTGGTCAACAAAATGTGACCTATGTGCTCATGGAATGAGATATGTCATTTCCAGAGTAGTTTTTTATGTTGAATCCGAATCTGGCCTCTATTTCTCTCCAGCACGTCAGGTTTTCGAGATTTTTTTAATCAAAATTTTTTTTGAAAAATCACAAATCATGAGATAAAAGGTTGTAAAAAATTTTTTCAATTAAAAGCAATATATGATTTCAATGCATTTTTTAATGCCGAATCCAACGGTGGGCTTGTTTTTTTGATATCTTGTACGGTTGTCGAGATAATCGGAAAAAAACTGAGAAAAAACGCGAAAAAAAGTGGTTTTATAAAAAACTAAATATCTTGCTTAAAAAAATCTTTTTTTGAGTGTTCCTAGTGCCATTCCCTTTGTTTTTTTAATTTCAAAGAAATTAGAAAAAAATTCAGGGTTCAGGCTATTACCGTTCAAAAGATACTCCGCAGAGAATTTGTCTCTTTCTACAGAGTTGCCATTTTGACGGCTTACACGTACTTGAAGCGAATCATTGTACTGTGTCTAGTATTTTATTGCATTAAAATCTTCAATATCTGCAAATTTCACAATATTCACAAAGTTTTTTATTTTCTCAGTGTTAACAGTATTCACAGCTTCGAATACTTGAGCAGGTTTTAATCACGCAGGCGTCACATGGGCGCTATACACGTGATACAAACAATTGGTCGGGGGAAAGTGTACATGGCGCTCTACCTCGGCAGCACTAAGCTCTCCTGCGTATCGTGTTCCGTGCTGTTTTCATTTAATGCTAGACCTCTGCGGAGTGACATGTATGATACCTATACTCTAGGACTAGAAGTCGTTCCCATTAAACTCCAGTTCATTAGTGCTAATTTTGAGCTATCATTCGACATTCACTCTGCAACAATTGCAAAATGGAGCGTTGTTGCAAAAATCGTCCCGATAACTTTTGCTACGTTTGCGGTGTTTTTGTCCCACAAAAACAGAGACAAAAAATTTCTCCTGCAATGCGAGAAGGTTACGAGATTTTTTTTCAGATTAAACCCGAAAATGGAGAAAAATATTGGATACCAAACAGTTGCTGCTCGACTTGTGCCATTTCATTGAGGTCAGCATATCGAGGAAATTTCGATCATCTCTTCAATTTTAGTTTTCCTACTTCTTGAAGAGAACCTCTAAACCATTTTGATAATTGTTATTTCTGTTTGACAGATGTCAAACTGGCAATTCTGTAGAAAGAGACAACTTCTCTGCGGAGTATCTTTTGAACGGTAATAGCCTGAACTCTGAATTTTTTTTTAATTTCTTTGAAATTAAAAACAAGAGAATGGCACCAGGAACACTTAAAAAAATTTTTTTCAGTAAGTTATTTAGTTTTTTATAAAACCACTTTTTTTCGCGTTTTTTCTCAGTTTTTTCCGATTATCTCGGCAACCGTACAAGATATCAAACAAACAAGCCCACCGTTGGATTCGGCATTAAAAAACGCATTGAAATCATATATTGCTTTTTATTGAAAACATTTTTTACAACCTTTTATCTCATGATTTGTGATTTTTCAAAAAGAAATTTGATTAAAAAAATCTCGAAAACCTGACGTGCTGGAGAGAAATAGAGGCCAGATTCGGATTCAGCACAGAAAACTACTCTGGAAATGACATATCTCATTCCATGAGCACATAGGTCACATTTTGTTGACCAGTGTTATCACAGACCTCATCCCCTCTTACCTCATGGATTATTACGGAGCTTTATAATAGTACATTTTATACCAAGGGCGGAAAAAAACGATTTTTTTCGAGGGCGAAAGGAGCGAAGCGAGGGTATCATTTGCAAGAATCAAAATCCCTTTCCGGCCGAAATCGATTTACTCGATTCTGTTTTTTCTATTCTCTTTTAAAAATTGTTCCTTTTAAGGGGACCCATCAGTCAAAGGTGTCGAAAAAAAGCGATTTTTTACAATTTTTTTTTGAAGCCAGGTGTATCTATTATTTCACATATATACATATTTCAAGTAGTTTCAGTAATTTTTTCGTGTAAAATTATTAGAAAACAAGCGAGTTACAGCCAATTGCCGAAAGGTCCAAAAAATAAGGGTCGATTTCGGTGGCCCTAACTGGTCAAATCTGGATCATCTGAAATAAAAAAAAAAAATTTCAAAAAAAAAAAGTCGAATACGCTATAACTAAAAAATAAAAAATAAGAATTAATTATTAATTATAAAATATACTAATTATACATCAATTTAATGTTTAAGTATTAAATTAATGAGAAAAAGTATTAATTATCTGAGAAAAAATGTTTAATTAGCGTATTCGACAGTTTCGAGATATCTACAATGATTTCCATTTAAAATTTCAATTTCATTAAATGATTTATATTACCTTAACCATTTTCTTTTTCATTTACTTTCCTTTACTTTACTTCCCTTTATAATATTTTAACAATAGAATAGTTTTCTTTAATAGTTTAATAGATTAACTTTGATTGACACTTCGACAACTGTCGAATACGCTAATTAAACATTTTTTCTCAAATAATTAATACTTTTTCACATTAATTTAATACTTAAACATTAAATTGATGTATAATTATTATACTTTATAATTAATAATTAATTCTCATTTTTTATTTTTTAGTTATAGGGGAAAGTCGTCAGAGTTGGGCCACTGTCAGAGTTGGGCCAC
>CAJFCP010023008.1:0-11591 GCA_904066005.1 Synergus itoensis | reverse complement strand
TCAATCAGTCTCCTTGGCTTAAGAAATATATTGATTTTAACACAGCCGTGAGAACGAATGCCAAGAATGAATTTGATAAAAATTTGTTTAAGCTGATGAATAACGCAGTGTACGGACAGACAATGGAGAACGTACGAAAACATATAGACATCAAGCTTGTGACGAAGTGGGAGGGTAGGTATGGAGCAGAAGCTCTAAATTCAAAACCTAATTTCCACAGCCGGACAATTTTTGATCAAAATTTAGTGGCTGTGGAAGTTAGGAAAACTGAGGTTTGGATGAACAAACCCATTTATGTTGGACTAAGTTTGCTGGATGTATCGAAAACCTTAATCTACGATTTCCATTATGATTATATGATTAAAAAGTACGGTAAGCAATGTAAATTACTATACACCGACACTGATAGTTTGGTTTACGAAGTTAAATGCGCTGATATATATATATATATATATATATATATATACGTATAGGCTGTACGCTGTCACCTCCGTGTAGTACGCCGTACTTTCTCGCCTCCACCATTTCCTGTGATAATATTTTTAATTTCTTTTCATATATACGTTGAGGGGGATTTTCTGAACACATTTCTCAAAAGAGGGGTAAAGATTTTCCATTTTCAAATTTCATATATTTTGTAGATATACACAGGTACTTGTCACCTCACCTGTATATATGAAAGCGTGAAAGTCTCCATGCGTACTCACCTCATGCGGTGTTGCCATATTTTGTGAGGTATGATCGTACTGCTCATGCTTGCTTCCACAGGCTTAGAAAGAGAAGAGTCGGGTGATTTGAGCCATGTTTTGTTTTTTGGCTAGAAAATCTCATTGGATGAAGATTTTAAAAAAGTTGATACACCGTTGCAAAACTAAGTGGAATATTAATATTTATCTACATTGGTTAATTAATGTTCAACTATTGAAACAAATTCCATTTCTTAATTATAATAATTAATATTATTTATTATTATTTATAATTATATTACTTATTATTATAATTATTATTATTTATTATTCCATAATTTTTTTTTTCGAAAATACGTTTTTCTTTATAAAAGTTATTACTAATAGTCTAATTGCATATATTGATTAACAATGGTTAATTAATTTCCAATTATTTAAAAAAGTTAAATTTGTTTAAATAATTTATTTTGGAAAATTTTTTTTTTTTTATTAAAGATTATTACCATTAATTCAGTAGAATATTTATAAATATTAATTAATTATTTTTAAACTTTCTAATAAAAATCTATTTGTTTAAAAAATTTTTATCAAAATTAATTTTTTTAACAAAAATTATTCCTGTTGGTCCACTAAAATAGTTATAAACATTAGTTAACTAATTTTTAATTTTTTAAACAAATAACATTCCTTGAAAAAAGTTTTTTCCAAAAAAATTCAAGGACTTCTAAATTTTTTATCGTTACGTGGCATAAATTTATTTTCAAATATTATATTTTCTAATTTCTTTCTCTCCGCGTTTGCAAACAAGGATGACAGTTATAAAATTATACAAATGTGGAAACAAAGATATTAGTACTAATATCTTTGATGGAAATATTTCTGCTAATTTTATTGTAAGCCCCGATAAAATAACAAACTGCCAGTCAGATTATATAAAACCTGATTTAATATAATACCTGGAAAAAGAATTGTTTAAACCAATTAGCATCGTTTAAGCAAATTAAATTTGTTAACACAAATTATAGTTTGTTAAATAATAAAGGTTACATGACAATTAGTTGAAAATAAATAATAATTTATTGCTTATACAATTATAAAATAGTTGAAAATAAAATTACATCATGTAATGATACTAACGATAATAAACTACAAGTGATTTGAATTTTTGGAAAAAAAAATTAAAAAAAAAAAAAATTTATTTAAACAAATAAAAACTAATTTTTAAATGTTAATAAATATTCAATTAAATCAAAGGTAATAATTTTTAATAAAAAAAAGAACTTTCAATAACAAATTATTTATTTAAAAAAATGGAATTTATTTAAATGATTAAAAATTAATTAACAAATTTTCATGAATTATTCCAAAAACTCAAAAAAGTGATTTTTTACCATGCAATTTACATGGGAAAATTCAAGTTAAAACCGGCACGTGTCAAAGTCAAAATTAAAAAAAAATAATAATAAAATTTCTTTTTTCGGATTTCGAATCAAATTGTGGGATCGAAACTCTGTAGAAAAAAGTCTTTTAAAAAAATTGCAAAAAAAATGTAATATACATTCCAAAACACAATTTTCTATAATTTCCAATCGATAAATATTCATCTGAATGCAAAACACGAGAAAAATTTGGTGACTCAAACCACCCGAATGACGCTACTTTTAATATATGAGCAAAAAAATTTGCGTCTGATGCAATATATAGTATGTATAAAAAACCTTTATGCACGTGAAGATTCATCGAAGTTGTAACACATTAACCATAATGACCTTCAAAAATCGTTCGAGAATATTTACTAAACGAATTTTTTTAGAAATGTTAGCAATATTTTTTAAAAATTTTTGCAACACTTTGTCTGTCTAAAATGTAGCGAGTGAGTCTTTTCTCTACGAAACCATATCAAAAGTGAGCTAGTGGTCTTACAACAATTTTACACTATTAGCCACGATTTTATGGAATACAAAAAATCGATTTTTTCATTTTACTTGAGGCTGCCCACAGTGGGAGGAAATGATCTTTTTTCGTTCAAAAATGTTGAGAGCCTTGATTTTGGTCCTATTATTATTATTTTTTTAATTGAAGTGCATTAAATTCTGAAGAGCTTCTCGGTCCAAACTTTTGTCTTCTAGTTTTTTATCAATAATATTTTACCTCAAAGCATGGAAAAACTGAAAATTTATACATACAAATTTTTACGCTTTTTTTACTACGTAAGTAAACTTTATATTGTTTTAAATGAATGTTTGGGGACTCACGGAATACAAACACATTGTCTATTATTCCATTTAATTGTTATAAACAAATTTTAAGAACAAATTAAATAAATATTAAATATTTTTATAAATATGGTAAATATTCTTATTATTGGTAATAAAATTTTTCTTTTTGCTAAAAGTTAATTTTTTATAAGCATTCAGATTGTTACATTTTATCAAATATTATCAAAGATATATTATTTATATTCTGTCAATCAAAAAAATTTTAATATAAAACCTTAAATTTAAATATTTGTCATAAAAATTGTTTATAACAATGGTTATTGTTAATTTTTCAAATATTTTTATGACTAGCACTCATTCGTCCAATGGTTTAAAAGTTTAAAACACTTTCAATAAAACACAATTTTTTTGTACGCTAAAGAACTAAAATTTTTTATTTGTTTTTAAAAATTTTAATTTTAATGTTGTCTAAATATTATTAAAGATTTATTATTATTATTATTCTGAAGTCCTTCTGGCAATTGAAGGAAATTTTAATTTTATAAAATCTTAAATTTATATATTTCGCCATTGTTATTGTTTATAACAATGATTATTATTTTTGTGATGAAATGTTATTCCTATATTAGTACGAAGCACTTTTAGGAAAAAGGAAAATTTTATTGTCGATAATAAAACTATTTACCATTTTGTTCATAAAATTTCTTTATAACCAAATTTTTAAAATTTTTAAAAAATAATAGTGCCACGACATAAAGAAAATTAACACGGATGTCTCGGCAGTATAATTTTTTTGAAAAATTAAAATTTGTGAAAGGAATGTATAAATTAAACTGCTCTTATGGTAAAGTATCACATACGACAATAAACGAAATGAAAATCACATTCGTCTTTAACATTACTGTATGAGCAACACCATATTATTATCTCTTATTCACATTATCAAATTTTTATATTTGCTACAAATTTTATAAAAAATTGGCCATATCAGATATTTATGAAGAAATAAATAAAGTTTTTTCTACTGAAAATTATAGGAAAATGTCACTCACTTATCTGATTTAGTCATGCAATAATAATTGATGATTGTTTAAACAAATTTTATTAAGAAATTCACTGTTTGGCTATTTTTAGAGGTAGAAACTTGGTTTTTTCAACGTAATGAAATGTAAATGACTAATTTTTAAACCATTTGGGAGTCTACATGACACTCAAAAATTTTAATTGTTAACAAAAATTGTATGAACAATTTTTTATAATTTTAGGCATTTTTTCAGAAAAAAAATGCGTTTCTATAATTTATTTATTTGCAGCTTTTTATTTACCAATGACTCTTTGCTATCAATCAATAACAATTGATAATTGTTTAAACAAAATTAATTAACAAATGCAATTTTTGGCTATTCATAAATTTAAAACTTGTGTTATTGAACGTAACCATATGCTAAAAGCTAGCTTTTAAACTTTTTTAATAAACCTCGATAACGATCCACTATTGTCATTATCATTAATAAGCTTATTGACAAATTTTTGTAGTAAAATATTTGTAAATAAGAAATTCCGTTTTCTCGTGTTTCTAGCACTTCATAGTAAAAAAGGCAAGCTTTCTTTTACGACTAAAAAGAAATCGAAGAACCCAAAATTGCGAGTATGTAAAAATCGGTTTCCAACACTCTCATAAAAAAATTTATATATATATCTAAGCGTAAAAAACTGTAGTTTTTTACTATGTAGACATATTGTAGACATACATATCTACATGCGTCAAAACCTGTTATTATCAAAAACCATTTTGGTAAATTTTCAAAATGAAGATTTTTTATTATATAACGCTTACTTATTGTATAATTATCCCTCCAAAATATATAAGTATAAATCAAATCATGGATAATATGCTAATATAGAAATATTTATTAATATGTTAGATATTAACAAAAATAGATATGATTATATTAATAAGTATAAAATTCTGTTTTTTCATAGATCGAAGTTGATTGAAAATAATAATTTAATGCAAAATTATTTAAGATTTTCTCTTGTAATACTATATCTTCCACACCATATTTTCTGGAATTTCCCAATTTATGAAAAAATCTGTTATAAGCCTCTCAGCTATTTGTAACTATATAAACTTTCAAATACTCTTACACAGCACGTTTTGTCCTAAGCCCTTTATTGCTCTATTTAAGAAACTGTTTAGATCTAAATATTCAACGGTCACCTTCTTTCTCTAACTCCAGGTTTATGTTTATCCGGTCTATGCTCATCTATTCCACAGGTACATTTCGACCCTACAGGTCTATCAACCATTCAGCTCGTTCGAAGATCTCAAAATGACCATTAAAAATGGGTGTCTCTATTCAAATTTACAATAGTAAATAACTTTTCCGGATATATTTTTAATATATTTTTAACTTTCCTCAGTTGATAAATATCTAATATAACATTCCAATCAATTTTCCGGATGTATGTGTAATGTGTGTGTGTATGTATACGGATATCGCCTTTTTTTCGCCACTATAATAACTTAAAAACAGTTGTAAATAAAATAATGAAATTTGTAGGGATTATTTGAACAACTAATATCTGAAAATGTGCCAAAGGATTTTTCAAAATATAGAATTTTAAAACTTTTATCTACTTTTATCCCCCTACAAAATTTTTGTAAAATTGATTTTTCGACTATAAGTTCTCAAATAATCAAAATACAAAGCTTATTTGGAGGAAAGAAAAAGATCCCTAGCGTCGAGGCGAATCGATTAACATGTAGGATTAATGCATTTGATTGAATATGAAGGAAATTATGATTATTTGTAATTTTTAAAATATTCATTTTCATATACATATAAGTCTTCAAATAAGCAAAATTCAAAACTAATGTAAGAAAGTAAAAGGTTTTTTGCATCGTGAAAAATCAAGTAATCTAATATTTATACATTTTATTTAAAAATATGTATAATAATGACATCGAAATATTCTTCGCTTCGAGAAAAAAAAAATTAAACCTGTATATTTTTTAATATTTAAGAAAATCGTTGCATTTGCAACTTCATCGTAATGTGGAAGCAAAGTGCTAAAAAAATATAAATATAGTTAAATAGAACACCCGAGATCATATTCATAACTAGTTATTGATTACATTGATAAAATAAGTATTATAAATATTCTTAAAAAAAAAACTTTTTGACAAAGCATCTTTAAGTAATTCTCACATTTTCGTGACAAATTCGTCGCAAATTCATTATCAGCTTTCATCGTGAAAACAGTTATAATTAATCAAAAATTTTTAAAATATATTGTTTCATACACGCATTACAATTTTATAAACTTCTGGTTTTCATGAAATCTGAAATTTGGTTAAAAATTTTAAATTCTACAATATAAGTTATGAAAAATTAAAACTTACCTCTTATTAGACATTTGTGCGTGAATATTAAAAATGTCTCATTTCAAAAGTATTTGATAATTGAGTAAATTAATTTACTGCTATCACGAAAATGCAAAATAAAAAAAATATTTACTAATATACTGATATCAGTTTAAAATTCTTCTCTCAAATTGCACAAATCATTGATATTTCGACGAAATTAGATATTCATAACAAAATTAGTAAAAATGCAAAATTTCCCATAAATCGTTTTTTGGCTATAACTCAAAAACGGTTTTTTGGATTTTGAGTTTCCTTGATTTTCCTGAACCCGGCTGTCTTTCCTGACAATTTGGCGATTTACTAATATCTTTTGAGAGGATAATTATTACAATAAAAATAAACATACAATAAGTAAGCGTAATATAATAAAAAATCGTCATGTTTAAAACTCACCAAAATGGTTTTAGTTATTTCTACGTATTTACGCATGTAGGCATATTCTAAGACATTAACTTAATTTACGAAAATTGGCTTTTTAAAGTTTTTAATCACGTAACTCTAATTGCTTTCAAAATCAATTTTTATCACAAATCTTTATTATTAAATTTAAGGGGGTATTCTGGTCTAGAATTTTGAAAAAATCGATTTTTTTTTTTTTGCACATTTTCCAAGTTTAGACCTTTAAGAACATATCCTCCAAAGGAATTTTAAAAATTTCAATTATTTATATAGCTACAGCTACTTTAGTGACGCGGCAACTAAACCGGTCCGGCCGCCACAGTGGGACCAAACGCAAAATTTCCGTTCAAAAGTCTTCAGAGCCTTCAATTTTGCTCCGTTTTATAATTTCTTTTTTTTAAATTAAAATTCAATAAATTTCAAAGAGTACCTTGGTTGTCGATTTTTGAATTTCCATTTGTTTATTTATTAAATATTTACTCAATTTTCAAGAAAATCGAGATTTTGCACATAATGATTATTATTTCGAAGGAAGGTAGAAGTGCTTCGAAGGAAGGTAGAAGTGCTCGTTTGGCAGAGAGAGCTGCTGAAAACAGTTATTTTGAAGAAGAAGAAGGTCCGATGTATGAATCAGGAATGGCTGATTGACAAAATGTAAGTATAGCGCACTATTAAATGACTTAGACTGCCTGAAATTTTTACTCACTTTTTTAAACGCGTTTTTCTCGAAACTACTTTTTTCGACATGGCCACCACGATATCTCAAGTTCTAGCCAACCGATTTACTTGAAATTTTGTGTGAACCCTCTTTATATAATCCTTTATAGCCCCTACCAGATTCGTGTCAAAATTTCGGTTTTTACTATTTTTAAAAAATTCAGGAACATCAAAAAAAGGGGTAAAAAATTGATTTTTTATTTCAGACAGTCGCCATTTTGTAAAAAAATTTTTTTTCATGTTCCTCGAGGTAGGGGCTATAACAGCATCCTTACTGATTGAGAATTTATTTTGGTTTTTTTTTTCAGATCACCAGGAGAGTTGGAATCATGGTGGCCAGGATGCACCGTTTTTTTCACACCTGTCTCTTTCCCCCCCTCTAACTTTTTTAATTTTTAATTTTTTTGTGTGAAACTTTTTTTCTGTATTGTCAAAATATCAATAAAGACATGGTAAAAAAATGGATATTAAAAATATTTTTTGTTTTTTTTAAATTAAATTTCAAAAAACGGCCGAAAATCTGCTTTCTAGACCAGAATACCCCCTTAAGGCATAGTTATAATAATGATTTTCATCATTTGCGGTTTGAATTTTCCCACTACTTTCTTTGAATAATAGCGAAGTAAAATTTCATGAAATTTCTCTCTCTACTTATTATAAAAAAATTATGTTAAAAAATAGGTGGATGAGGTACTCAATGACAAAAGAAATTTTTTGTTGAAAAAAATGCTGAAATGTCCTATAAAAGTAATACTCGTAACAAATAATGTCCATAAGTATCTCATCAATGTCTATAACAATAGTAATTGTCTATATCAATGTTCTACTAAAAAATTAGAAATTTGTATTCATATTTTCATAGAAATATGTTGTTTTTTTCTTCCAATGCATTTAAAATATGTTTGAAACAGATTATTTAAAATAATTGCAATCATTAAACTTTTCTTATTTTTAGTAACAAAAATCATTTTTCACTAGCGAAAATAACGCGCGCGATTCATTTCATCATAAATCAACACTTTTAATTAAATAATTAAAATTATTATTTATTGGAAAAAATAGTTATAATTATAGGTAATAAATTATTTAATGTTTTCAAAAGAAACAAAGAAATTTCATTTTTCCGAACTTTAAGATACAACGTTAAAATGTTGTTCACAGCAAGAATGAGATATTTAAAAAAGTATCTAAATTTTCACCTTAGTCTTAAAGATAAATTCAATCTGTCATCCGTAAATTGAAAATCTACCGTGTACCAACCAAATTGACTAATCAAATTGACAGATTAAATTCAGAAGAAAATGTATTCTACTGACTATATTTAAAAATTTTCAAATAAAATTTCCATTAAAAAAAATCGTCAGTCATCACGATTGAGATTTGAACTCAGGTCTTTCTATTATAATAAAAAATGTTACTAGTTTTTTCTCTGAAGGTATTGCAGCTATCAGATGTTCAAACTTTTCCAAATATGTGATTAATAAAATTGATTTGAAAAAATTCTCAATGCATGTCACGCTTTGCGTGATTTGTTCGTAGCGCTTAGCGCTCTGGAGTATTTGGTCATCGAGCTTCAAGACTCCAGCATATTATTTTTGTAATATGATCTTATATTCCACGTATTTTTGTCCAGGAATATTTATTTTTATTACTTTTTAACAATACCTTTCACGATTGAAACAAAACTTACTCTATCAAAAAATGGTTAAGGGAGAATTTGCATATCTTTTTGAGACCAATAAATATGTTTCTTATCATTTTTTCTGTATCTTGTGTTATTTGGCTTTAAATTTTAACTTTCGTTCGTTTTTTTTTTGAAATTTTTGAAATATTATGTCACAATTTTTGTTTTCATTGAAAAAAGTTATAAGAATAAATTGTTCAAATTCTTGACTACTACGAACATATTTACATGAAATTTTTAATTTAAAAAAAAGTGGTTAATATGAGCACTTTGCATACTTTCCAAATTCATCAAGAAAAAATTTCAAAAAAAAAAGAAATATGAAAAAGCGATTGGAAAAATATACAATCTGGACAAAGTGAGTTTAATGAATTAATGAATGAATACGAAGATTATTATTATTATTATTAATTATTTGTTATTGAAATATTACTATTCACTTGCCTGGAAGATGTTTCAGTTGAGAAAATAATTTTTATGTGTGTCACAGTGATTAATTTTTGAAATTGATTAAAGTTTTTGTTATTAAAATTAAGAAATGTTTTACGATTACAATAGATTATTTTAAATAATCTGTTTCAAATATATTTTAAATTCATTGAATGAAAAAAACAAGATATTTCTATGAGAACAAATTTTTTAATTTTTAGTAAAATGTTTATAACAGTAGTAATTGTTGAGATATCGTCATTATTTGTTACGAGTCTTATATTCTTATGGGAATTTTAGCATTTTTAGTTACAAAAAATTTATTTTGTCATTGATTACCTCATCAATGTATTTTTTAATGTAATTTTTTTATAACAAGTAGCATCAAACTCAAGCTAATATGTTGTATCCATCATTTTTAATTTTTGAATTCTGATATCAAATTCGAATTCAGCGACTCCAAAAACGTTCAGATACTCATTTTTATAAAACTAAATTCATTTACAAATTGTTACATCTCCCACACTGAATCTGTGAATCATGTTGTATTTTAGTTGTCAATCGTCGATCAGCGAAAGGTACCCTGCCAATTCACTGAACGTACTTACAGTGTTGCCAAAAAACGGAGGCAAAAACGTCTGTGTCATAACTGCATTTGTACTTATATACGATGGAGGTGTCAACGTACAGACTGTATCGCACAGTTGGCGACACTAGCGCCGGTGATATATACTGGAACTAGCACCCCGATACTACAGATAAACAATTGACGTTGTCACCTCAGAACGTTTTTTTCGCCAAATGATGTTAAACACCCCCTGAAATCGATTTACATCGAAAATAGGGCTAAACGTTGTCACCTCCGATTTCGGAGGTGACAACGTTATATATGAGGCGACTTCGTCTACTATATATTTATTTTTGAGGTGACAACGTACAGTCTATATCTATATATATATATATATATATATATATATATATGCGGATATGAAAGAAGATATCCATAAGTTTAATACCTCTGATTATCCTGTAGATAACGTGTACGGTATTCCGCAATTCAACAGTAAAATATTAGGCCTCATGAAAGATAAGTGCAGCGGTAAAACCGTAACAGAGTTCGTTGGCTTGCTCAGTAAAATGTATAGAATTCGCGTAAATGGTGAATATTTTATAAAGAAAGCGAAAGGTGTGAAAGCAGGCATAGTTAAGAAGACGATTACTTTTGATGATTATGTACATTATCTCTGAAATGCTAAAAGTCAAACAAGGGCTCAATACTTTATTAGATCTCATCTTCATAATCTACAGACAGTCAAACAGACTAAGATAGCCTTGAGCTCTTTTGATGTCAAACGGTATCTTTTACCTGAAAGTACAAATATCCTGGCGTGGGGTCATTGTAACATTGAAAATAATGTTGATGATTTGTAAATAGTAGTTTTTAAGTCTATGTATTTATTGTAGAATAAAATAATATTGATATTTATTTTCTATATTTATATATTTATTGAACACTATACACCTAATTACATTAGTTTAATATTATTTTAACTTTCACTTAACTATATTTTAACATTACTTTAACGTTAACTTAACTATACTTTAACATTACTTTAATGTTAATTTAGCTATACTTTAACATTACTTTAATGTTAACTTAACTATACTTTAACGTTACTTTAACATTAACTTAATTAAAGATCTAAGTTTTCTATCCAACTATTGTCAAAGCCTAGCCATTTGACATAAATTTTATTTCCACGTCTCTTCAGTACCTTCTCTACAAGATAAATTTAACTTTTAAAAGTTCCTGTTGATAAAATCCTCCAGCTACCGGTTGATCCTGATAGTGTTTCAGTTTGTATGTCACTGGTTTGGTAGGCAAGAAGAAGAAGAAGAAACGTTGCAAAAGTCCCTCTTCATCTTCATGTCCAACATCTTTAGGTTTCATACCAATAGTTCGATGTTTTTTATTATTGTCTATTAGAATTAGGCTATGGAAATGAAACAAAGGTTATACCTACTCT
>CAJFCP010023002.1:0-13623 GCA_904066005.1 Synergus itoensis | reverse complement strand
AATAAAAGATTACAGGCAGTGATTAAACGAATCCGGAAACTCCGCTGATTCCAGGTGTAGTGGATAATAAAGACATAATAGTATTCTATATGCATATTTTTTTAATATCACCCTTTCCCCCTTTTGATTAAGTTGATTTAATTATTCTATTCCTCATCTATCCATAAGTCACTTAGGTTAAGTTACCCTAACACGTAACAATTTCGTTAAAATTGTTTTTGAGAATGTTTAAACTGAATGGGTTCGTTGTCCACCTCGAAACTTAAGTCTCCTCGCTCAAATGATGATTTCGACAATTTCCAACGATGTCCGTAATTCTGCATTGCAATTAATTAAAGGATAAATTAATTTTGGGTTCTTCAAATAATTTAAGACTGATTATTTGGTGAAAGATGGATAAATGCTAAACCAATTTATTCGTTTAGAACAACTTATACATTCGGAATTCAATGTCGCGGGTTCAATCAAGAAAATTATTCTAAGTCCGAGAACTAGAAATTTAAAGTACAAGAGGCAACGTTGGCCAGTACTGGCACCGTACTACGCCAGTTGTAAATTTCCACTTGGGTGATAGCGACCCAAACCCGATTCTTAGAATTATTTTACGACCTAATTTAAGTATAACCAGACCCAATTTCACGGCGCCTCGAAGTATACATTTCTCGAGTGATATCAACCTCAATATAAACGCTATGTCTAGAACTATGATTTACGATTTTCTTGTGGATTTTCATTTCAACCAACATTAAATTTATATTTTCTACAATCTATACTTTATTTATCGATAGAATAAACTTCCTTTCAAATTTAGTCGACAGTTCTTATTTCGGTTCTTTGTTCATTTATTAGTTATACTTACTCTATTCAGCGGTCTAAATAACATCCTGTATAAAAATCTCTTCTTAATTTCAATCTTCATTCTTGCAGGATTTCTTAATATTTATACCAAAGTTTTATTACTATTGTATAATACCTATAAATCATATCATATTTATTTGGTTTCGTTGATATATGTATACATTTATATTATTTTAGCTTAAGTCGATTCACCTTTAATCATGTAATTTGTTAATCTCTCTTTTTACCTTTTTGGCAAATCTCATTTTATATAGTTTTTATGGTTAAATTCTTCATAACATTTGATTTCATTATTTGAATCAATCCCGGGATTTTGCACGTTAGAGAGATGCTGCCTCTTCAGGGAGAAATGAGAAACAACGATTTTTCTGAGAAAGTCACATTGAGCTGATAAATGCGCCCTCTGCACGAATGTTCCTAAGAGTTACGTAGCAGGAACACGTTTTTAGATTCTACTCGTAGATAATTGATGTAAATGGAAAAAAGTTAGAAATGAGTTAACAAGAAATTGTCGATTTTAATGATTTTAATATTTCGATGCGTCGATTTTGAGGTTAAGTTTTTGCAGGTGTAGAATATTAATATTAATACTATTATATATTATTAATGTGAATATTACAATTGTATTATAATAGAATAGATTATAATAGTCTTTTATTTCTATTTGGATCCGCAAATTGAAAGAAATTCAAGAAATAGGTTATTTTATTGATTTGAATATTTCGCGCGATTCTTACCCAGTGGGCACAAAATTTAGCGACGTCTTTACGACATCGTTACGACAGTTTTACGACATCGTAAAGACATCCTATGTCCATGTCGTTAAGATATCTTTACGATATCGTAAATACGTCATAGGATTTGGCGACGTCTCTACGATATCGTTACGACATTTTTATGACATAGACATAGGATGTCTTTACGATGTCGGAAAAATGTCGTAAGGATGTCGTAAAGACGTCGCCAAATTTTGTGCCCACTGGGTATATACGTAGATTTTGAGGTTTTGTTTTTTCAGGAGTAAATTATTATAAATGTGATTATAGCTTGACATTATCAGTATATTCGCAGGCGATTTTAAGTGGCGAACTTTGATTTATGAGTTCATTTACATCTGCACCATTCTGTACAAGTATTTTTACAGTTTCAAATTGATTAAAATAAATTGCATCAAAAAGAGGAGATTTTTCAACATGTGGATATTTTTCAGTTACATTTAGGGAAGCTCCACAATCTAAAAGACACTGGATGTTTTCTATCTGATTACTTAAAATAGCTACGCAGATTGGAACTTCAAAGGTGTATTTAGATAATAAATCGGGATCAGCGCCTACATCGATTAAAGCTTTAATACATCGTGGAGTATCATATTCAGCGACAACATGCAAAAACGCAAATCCATCTTTATTCAATGCATTGACATCGAAGTGTGTATTTTTAGCAATATTGTTACGTCTTGAGAGTCGCAACACACCCCTAACTTTAAAGATATAGGATAAAAGGAAAAGGTGATTCTTCCTCGTTTTGGATAGGGAAAAGGATTCTCTATACCGGGATGAGGATAACCGCAAGATTCAAACACACTCGAAATTAGGATTTAAATTAGTGTTTATTCAATATTCACAATTGGCAGGCCCCTTTAAAGAAAATCTCTCGATCTGGATCTGAAACAAGAAACAGAAACTAAGTTTCTCGCTCCTCCCTCAGATTAGATTATAGGCGTGAAGGGAAGAAATATGAAACCTGCTTACCCAAATTTGTCAGGGATTGGTGTCGTTGAAATTAGACTCTGGGGTCGGTGTCATTGAAATTGGACTCCGGGGTTGGTCCCAGTTTAGGTCTGTTGACTTGAAGATGTACGAATTTATCGACGACACTTGTGCTTCTCAAAATGGGGTACTTTTCCGAACAGAGTTTAATACTCGAAGATAGTTTTAGATTACGACGTAACTTGTTGAGGACTCCAAGCAGACTGAAGATCCTGGCCCAAATCCTCCGTTTTTCTAGGACTTTGGTAATAAATCTTCTAATTAAAATATGGCCGCTAAGCATTGAAGGGCACACGTACAAATTCTCAGAGTAAATGAATTATTGTTTTTCCTTGGAAGTCCTTTGATATAATTAATGTTTCGGAACGAATTTGATAATATATAATAACATTAGTGTCGTAGAAACAGAAGTTCCCCTAAATGCATTTTGGTTTTAGAGTCGTAAATTAGATTAATGTTTCCTTTTTAATTAAGTAAGGTCAAAGATCACCATTGATTGATGTATCAGAAGCGTGGGTACTCATTGTGCATAGATTTTCTCATAGATTGAGATTGCAGATGTTTGAGATTTAAAACGGTGACAATTATAAGTTTTATGGTGGACAATGACAGGTCCGGATACATAAATTAGTGAAAACTTAATTTAGAGGGGTTGACCATTTCCCTAAACGACGACATTATAGTGAATAGATTTAGATTTACGACTTATAAATGTGGTTTCTTTGAAAATTCGTGGAATATAATCGTAAATTCTTGAAGAGTGTTTACTAACTAGGTTTGTATTTGTGGGAAAACTGAGGTCGACAAGTGTCAAGAGATTTAGTGGATACGGATACATAAATATATACCATATATTCGACATACAACATAATTATGTTGTATGTCGAAGCGAGGGTTCTTTAAAGGGGGTGGCCTTTGGTTTGTCCTTGTTTGATTACATTTGAAAAAATACAATATTGTTTGCTAATATTAAATAAAGATACAATATTGGTTGATATTAAACAGTTAATAATCTAAATGCTAGTTGCCAGCTAAAATATGTGGATTACAATTGCTGGTCTTTTTAAAGAATACATATAGAAAAAGAAAGTTAATTAATATTACGTCGCGGGACGTGACACCTCCCCCCTTAAGTTTAAGGATAAACAATGCAATTGTTTATCGTCAAACTTGTTAATTATTCGTTTTACAAAGTGCGGAGAGAAAAGTGGGGAAAGCTGTCTACGTGGCGCATTTTAGAATTAGAAGAAAATAGTAAAAGAATTTATTAAAGATAGTAATTTTGTATTTTTATTGATTATAATTTTTATTCCTCAAAGTTCCTCGACATTCTGGTGCGCAGTGTCCTCTTTGGTAACATCTTTCACACGAGTGTGTCCATTTTATTAATTTAACTTTACCTAAAGTAAAAGAGATTTCTTCTAATTCTGTATTATCAGTAAATTCGTATGTATGCGACAAAATTGTTAATACTTTTTTCGCTGCGTCGTGTTTCGCTAGTTTTTTTGACATTGAAGGTTCGCTAGTTCTAACATAATTAGTTTTGTCTTTTAAGACTTCGCATGTTACTACAAAAATGCTTGTAATGGCGAGTTAGGTTGTAATATTTGTGTTGAAAAAATAGGGGTAGAGTAATTATACTCAGTGTATATTTCATTTAAAGTTTGTAAGGGGCTGACTGAAGCAGACGGTTTTTTTCTTTCATTTGCTGGGTCCATTTTACTGTAACAAATGTTAAAAGAAAGAAGATTACATATTTTGATTTAGGAAATAAATGTTTCAAGAATGAGCAAAATTATTATATCTTAATTATAGTGTATATGTTGTAAAGTGAAATTCAAAATTATTTTTGCTCATTTTACATATTATTTTGTGTACAAATTTCGCATGCTGGTTGTCTCGATTTTGCGAAAATTAATTGTCTTGAACATTCATCACATCTATCAGAAATCATTAATAAACTTCCTACCAAATGCCATTGTTTCGAGTTTTGAAAATATGCCTAAATTCTGGTATTATAATAGGGAAACAAATTTTGCATAATTTCAATGTGGTATCTGGGAGAAAATAAAAATATTCTATGGTTTGTAATTATTAAAAACAATAATTATTGTAACTCATAGGTCTAATTGGTAATTCTGGTGCCGGAATATGTTATTCTAAATGACTTCCTGATTTCTCAAATCATTTATAATATATATGCTTTTATCTAGATATTCTTCGATACAATCTAAACATTGATAAGATGGAATATATGTGGACAATAATTCTTTTGGACATTTTGAACAATGAGTGTCTATATTTTCTCTTAAACCAAAAGAATGACAGTTTAATTTATTTTTGTAACTTCGCTTTCGCGGTGTAGGCAAATTTTCGTAACAATTTTCGCATAGTTTTTTATTTAAAAATTTATGTTTATATATTTCGACAATTTGCGGTGACATTTGAAAACATTCGCTTTTTATTAAATGTACATAACTATTCAGATGTTCAATTGGATGTACGCCATCAATATTGCCCGTATGTTTAATTTTAGGCAATTCTGCAGTTGGAATCATTTCTGGACAAAACAAAAGAAAAGGTTCCAATTGATTATGAATTTATTTTTATTAAATTTATATAACAAATGTTCAATAATAAACTACAGTTTTTTGAAGAAAAATAAAGATGGAGTTTAAAAGGGGGAAAGAAAAATAGAGAAGAGATAGTATAGGTTTGTGGAAAAAGGAGGTGTGAGAAAGAGGCTGATTTTCTATGGTTGGGGGTGGTTTTTAAGGTCAAGTTTATTTTCCCAGGCTGTTCAAATAAATCTTAAAGAAATGGTCAGATGTTGGACTTATGGAAATTTTTCCTGATTGGTGGATGTGATTTTTTAGGAGTAGGAAATATTGTGTTGGGTTTGTATAAATATTCGTGTAGATTAAGGGAAGTTTCAGTTTAGTTTTTGGTTTTACCAGTTAAAAGTACGAAAAGAAAAAATAAAAGATGGCTGGTTATAGTCCAGATCTATCAGAGATGGAGAACGTGGGTGTGGATCTTTCGGGTTGGAAAGATCCATGGTTTAACCCTGGATATATTGTCCTGCGACTGTGGGTGCTTTTTTTGGGGAAAAAATTTGTACACCTTCCACAGTGGTGGTGTGACTTGCCGGAAAGGCAATTCGGACAATTGAAGGATGAGCTGAAGAGTGTGTTTTCAAAACACGGAAGTGACGGGGTTTACTTTGTTGGGGGCAAATATTGCTTCCTGCAAAATAATAAATTAATTCTGGTAGGTGGTGATTTTTTAATTCTCTTTCTCTTTTTACTCTTTTTTAAAAAGTTTATAATTAATTGATTTTTATTTTTTTGTATTTCAGTGTCCCGAAGACCGTATAATGTTTGGGCGTTCGGGTTTGCGAAAATATCGCAAGCCCGATTTTCTTGTGTTAAGATATGGAAAACGTGTCCGTATTCCCATTGAGTGTTCCCTCAATGCGGATTATTTTAATGCTTATGAGAAGAAAAGGGTCGTGAAAATCCTAAATGCAAAGGGTACTAACAAATCTTTCATTGTACTTGGAAGGAAATGGAAGGTTACTGGGAAAGAGATAATTGAGGTAGGTTTTTTTTATTATATTTTTCTTTAAGGGAGGGGGTTCACTTTACTTTAAGGGTATAGTTTTTCGAGACATTAGTTCGTTTTGGTCTATTGATCGAGATAGGTCTTTTGAAAAGTTCATTTTCGGTTTTGTGACATCATGAGTGGGTCTCTGGATTGGTCGTTTTTGGCTGAAGTCATTGATTTAGATAATAATGATTTTGTAGGATTGGGTCCCATTGATTCTGATCTTTTGAGAAATAATGAGGACTTAAATGATATTATTAGTTTTGAGGGAAATGACTTGCAAATTTTTGACCAGAATTTTATTAATAATTTTGAGAATTCCTCTAATTTTGACGTGTCTCAAATGGATACGAGCGAGCCTTTGGTTTTGGATAGTGGATTTTGTGTAAATAATGGAGTGATTAATACAAGTGTGCCCTTTGTTTCTGCGGGTGAATGTAATGACGTGAGTTTTCTTTCAACTTCGAGGAATAACATTTATGGTGATTTTTGGGACGTGAGTGCAATTATGCCTTTTATTTCTGAAGGTAATAACATGAATTTTTCTTCGACTTTGAGAAATAACATTTATGGTGACTGTGGGGAAGTGAGTGCAATTATGCCTTTTATTTCTAATGGTAATGACATGAATTTTCCTTCGACTTCGGGAAATAACATTTATGGTGACTGTGGGGAAGTGAGTGTAATTATGCCTTTTATTTCTGAAGGTAATGACATGAATTTTCCTTCGACTTCCGGAAATAACATTTATGGTGACTGTGGGGAACCCGAAAGAACTTATGAAAAGGTATTAAAGGTTTTGGAAAACCTAAGAAGTGGGTCTTCGAACTTCAAGCAAGAAGAATTGGAAGTGATCTTTGGGTCGATGAGTGCTAGGCAGCACTTTATTGCTATTAGATATGCGGTTGTTTACCCTTTAGGGAAACCGTTGAGGGTTGTAGACCCCTCATTTGAGAATGGGAGACAGTGTTCTGCTAGTGATACGTTTTTTAAGTATCGAACATCCGAATTATATCGCAAGGTTACTGATTGGCTCAGTGAGCATTATCAGAGACATGCGACATTTGATTGGGAGAAAATTGATCAAATGCAGGGGGGTGAAGCGCAAAGCGTAGTATCTACTTGTGAAGATTCTTTGGGAAGTGAAGAATTTGTTGCTGAAGATTATCCTTTTTCAACTGTTCCGGAACGTTTGTCACCGTTCATTGAATTAAAGGATGGTGTTGGTTTTTTGGCAAATCCAGGATTTATTTCCGAATCAGATCCGTCTGGAGAGGGGCATCCTCGGGGTTTGATACCAAAAGATGCTAATATGATTACTGAGATTTGGGATGGTCGCAAATTCATCACTGTGTTTCTACATCCAACTTGGGTATGTTTTTCTAAGGAAAGGTTGGATAGTGCTGTGAGGATTTTTAAGCTGGCTTTTGAGTTAAAACCAGTAAAAAATGATAATTATGATATAAATTTGCTTTCTAACTCAGAGGACAATCAAGTTGACTGTGGAGATCCAGAAAAAATCATAGATTACGCCGAAGTGATGAAAGTTATCAAAAATTTGAAAATTGGGTCCATTAGTTTTGGGAAGGAGGATTTAGAAAAGATTTTTAAATCTGGAATGGCTAGGCAACATTTTATTGCCTTCAGATATTCATTTTCTTATCCTCTAGGGAAACCGTTAAGGATTATAGAGCCCTTATTAGAGGATGGTAAGCAGTGTTCTTCCCTTGATATGTTTGAGAAATATCAGGAGTCCGAATTGCACAGAAAGGTTTCTGATTGGCTGGATGAACATTATAAGGAACATATGTCTGTGGATTTAGCGGAAATACGGTCTGTACGGGAGGACGAAGTGCAGAGTGTAGTGTCTTCTCTTGAAGGTGGTTTGGGAAGTGGTGAAACAATGACAGATGATTACCCTTTTACAAAGGTACCAGAGCGTCTATCTCCCTTCATTGAATTGAAGAGTGGCGTCGGTTTTATAATGAATCCAGGGTTTGTTACGGAATCAGACCCATCAGGGGAAGGACATCCCCGGAATTTGAGACCCAGAAATATCCATATGATCATTGAAGTTCCGTATGGTGCCAAATCATTAACTGTTTATTTGCATCCTACCTGGACTCACTTTACCAGGGAAAAATTTGTTAGTGCAGTAAATATCTTCAGGTTGGCCTTTGAGGCAAGGCCCTTGAGCAGTGCTGCATTTAACATTTATAATGCCTATTGGGCATTAAAATTTATGGGAAAGAGGACAGCCAGGATGATATTTGTGAGTATATAAGATGTATATATTTTCTTTTAATTTGTTTAAAATGATGGCTGTTTTGTTCTGATTTTTTTTTCTATTATGTTACGTGTTTTGGGTTGAAAAATTTATTATTATTATTATGTGATTGTAGGTTGATCCAGATAGAGTCGCTTATAATTCAAAAAAGAAGAAAACATTTCCTTGCAATTTTGATACTGATGGTTGCGGTTGGCCTCGTTGTTTTTCCCCAAATAAATATTGGGTTTTTGAAGGAAAGAAAATATTATTACCGCATAGCTTTTCCCATAAAGGATTAGCCCAATATTCGATGGTGAAGAAAACTTTTATTTACTTTTGGAAAAAATTTGATTTGTTGTCTCCGGTCGCATGTAAAAGTACCTATGTTGTCTGCCGGAATCGAATAATGAAGGTAACATTTGTTTTTGTTCTCTCTTTTTTTTATATGTTTATATATATATGTATATATATATATATATATATTATTTTTTATTTTTTTAGTTTATCGATTAAAAATGAAAGCGGAAAGAAAGATGAAAAGAAGAATATTTAAATATTCAAAAAGAGAGAGCAGGGATGTTTTTATATGTTTTTGAAAAAGCATTTTTCTATTTGTAAGTTGTGTTTAATAAAAAAAAAGGTTATGCTTATTGATTCATTACTTATTAAATCATACCACTGATTCCTGATTTTTATCTTCATCAGTATTTTCCAGGTTCTGAATTGCTGAATCTTCCTTAACTTTGAAATCTTCGGGAGGGGGGAAATTGATATATGTAGGAGAATTTGACGTGTATTTTTTCCTGATTTCTTGTTGCATTTTTTTATTAAAGTAAATTATAATAGTTGGAGTTATTATTATAATGAGAATTAAATTTACTATTGAAATGTTTGATTTTATATTATAAGTCATTTCTTTCTTACTTATGAGTGATTTGATTTCTTCCATTTTTAGAATATTTAGGGATATATTAAAGATGCAATTGGATTTTGAATTATTTAAGAAAATGGAAATTTCGTAAGGATCGGTAAGGTTCCTTTCTTTTAGTGATTCAGTTGGCTGACATAGTTTTCCGAAAAATAAATTTTTGCAATTATTGAGGGGATAATTACGGTCAAGTATGTATGTTCTGTTTGTCTGAGAGATTACCATGAAATTGTTACTGTTTTTGATTTGGTAAGTAGTTATTGGATTTATTTGAATATTATAGGATTGGTAGATTTCGTAAGTGTCGAATTTTATGGCGTTGGGAATGGGTATTTTTATGTGGAATATTATTTTATCATTAGTAAAAAATGTTTCTAGTTTTGAATTTTGAACGAGTTGTAAAAAGGTAGAATTATTTGGAATATAAGACATAAAGACATTTGCTCTTATATCTGAGACCACATAACTCAAGATATGATTGTTTAAAATTGAAGGATGCCATTTTCCTGTTTGAGTAAAGGTAAGTATGTCGTATAGTTGTTTTAGTGTGTATAGATGTTCTTCGGTTAATTTGGATAGTTGGTTTAGCCATAATGCTGTTTGAGCTTTATAACTTTTTAAATTGGTAGATTCTGTGAAATCTAATATTGTATCATTGAGAGTCTGTAAATCTTTTGAGATGTCAAGAATTTGTGATTCTATAATGTGTGTTCTTTTATCAATCCATGGGAGAAATGGTCGTGATTTGGTTTTGTGAAATTTCAATGCTTCGAAAATTATAGATGAATTATTATTTTTTGGTTCTTCAATATAAGCTAATGCATCGCTTATTAAGGAAAAGTAATTGTTAAACTGAATTCTTTTAATACCCCTTGGTGTTTTATGGTAGCTTTGAGAACAGTAATTTGTTTCTTCTCTATTTTGGCAATATGTCATTAACTGTCCGTATTTTTGAAGAACGTAGTGGCCAAGATAAAGAGTATCTTTCATATTTGCAAATGTTATAATATTCCATTGTTTAAGAGATAAGTGAATATTTTCTAATTTTTTGAAATGTAAATTGATATTTTGGGGAGGAGTATCATTATAAGGTGACTGTATGCTGGATGCTAGTTGGGTGATAAAAATGAAGTATTTTAGTAGATTAAGTTTTTTCATGCTGCTTCTCGGTCTGTGACCTGGAAAAAGAAAATTTTATATTAGTAAATTCACATAAATATGGATTAAGTACACATGCTAAGGATTATATTGATTGCATGCAATATTATACTAGGCATTGTTTAATTTTAGAGTTTATAATAAAGGTTTTGCGGTCTAAATCCGCATTTAATGCATTTTTTGAAGGATTTAATGTCTTTATTTGATTTTGATGGTTGAGGGGTGTTCGGATTCTCCTTTGTATTTTTTAATTGGGAGTTTAAATTTTCATATTCTGACTTTGTTGAATTTGTAGCCTTTGGCGTTGTTTCTTCTATCTTTTCGTATTCGATTTCTTCAACATGATCTCCTAAGCCTTGATCTTCTTGGTCGCTAGATGAGTCTGTAAAGTAATTTTCACGAATTTTATCTTGACCGAATTCGGGGTCCGAATTTATTTCCTCGTCTGAGCTTTCTTCGAGGTTTCTTTTCTTACCTGTCTTCTTTTTCCTTACATGTTTTGGATTTTGAGTTTCTTCTTTACGTGGACGCCCCCTTTTTCTTTTGATAATAGGGACTTCTGTTTGTTTTTTCTTGGGTCTACCTCGTTTCCTTTTTTTAGGGATTTCTTTTTCTGTTTCCTTTTCTGATTCAGATTCCTTGTATTTTGGATCCTCATGATCCGTTGATTTTTCATTTTTGTCTTATTTTTTCTAATGGGTTTTAAGAGTTGTTTAATTATTTCTTCAATTTGTTGTTTTAAAAGGGGGTTGTCTTTAGCTTGACTACGCGTAACTATGGTTATTTCTTTGTCTAATGTAGACATTTGAACGGTATATGTTTTTGCACATGTCAAAAAAAATTATTTTACCCTTTAATTCCTAACACGTTTGTTCAAAATATTTTACTTATAAATATTTATATAACATTTTTATAATTGTTCCTTGTCCACCAGTCTCTTAGAAAATTGTCTGAACTGAATTTATTCAATGGCTTGATTTAGTTTCCCGGCCGATGCACCAAAAATAATTAGTATATGTTATATCTTGGATAACATACCTAATTACCCTAACAGAGAGAGAGAGAGAGAGAGAGAGGGGGGGGGGGGTGGACAGCAACAGGAACCTCTTGATAGCGTTCTGTAAAGAACGTTTCAGATTAGACTTATTATTGAAGGTGGGGGATGTACAAACTTAAATTGTGGGAACTTATTCGTTAATGTTCTGGTGGTTCCCTGGTCAGGTTTTATAGTTTCCAGCTTCAGTAGGCTCTCCCAAATTTTCTAGACGGTCGTGCAGACGTCTACTGTGGGAGGTCAGGTCTAGACACCCGATCTGGATTTTTCCTCGAGTGGAATTTATGATGTGATTGGACAGGATACTACAGTGCAGCTGATAGAACAAGAGTGGGTGTTGATTCCAGGACCAAAATAGATTATTGGCCTCGTAGAACTATAACGCTGAACTTTACTGGCACCTGAACCGAACTTTGAACGGGTTGACGGGGTAGGTACCGCTGAATTAGACTGAAAACTGACTTGGTACCGAAGAATTAGACTGGACCACGAAATTTGACTGACTAGAATGGGACGGTAATGAGTCGGATGTAAATTGACCGTAACTGCGACGTTGACTTTTTTTGACTGCCTCTGATTCGGTCTCGGTGTCTTTTATATCCTTTTTTTTGCTTGTGGTTTTCCATTTCTGACCCTTCATTGTCTCGGACACCCTCCGTGGCCGGAATTAGCGCTCCCTGAATTGGTGGACCGACTCTTATGGCGAGATTTTTTTATTATCTTCAAGCAAGAGAATGAATATCGGGGTCATCGCTCCACCCCCGAGTTCTCACTTGTAAGTTTCTTCCTACTAGGGGAGGTCTCTTCCCATTTGGTTCGTAAGCTATTAAATTTATGTCTCTCTCCCGCGTTAACCCTCGCACATGTATCAACCATTTGGTTTCGAAGACTATTGATTAATTACGATCACGTAACAACAATAACCGATTAATAAATTTTAAAATCTATTGTTTCAGAAAAATGGAAATAACAGGAAAAGACATTATCGCTACGAGTAGTTATACACAAACTCTCCAGGAAATATGTATAGAATATAACTTTTCTAATCCTAAATGCGAAATTAGAGAAGTAATATCATACAAAAATACTCCATTGTTCATAGCGGAACACAGTGTTAAACGTAACGGTATCGAATACTCTAGCATAGGCGAAGAATCAAAATCAAAAAAAAGAAGCGAAACAATCCTCTGCGAAAAATTTACTATACATTTTAAGTAAAAACTATGTATTTACTGAGGAAAAAGAACCTCGAGAAGAAAAATTTTAATTAGTAAATTTCCAACCAAGGAAACTATATAAATGGACACACTCTTGCGAGAGGTGTTTCCAAAGAGGCCACACGGCGGAAAGATGTACTGGGCCCAAAAGAAATAAAAATTATGAAAATTAAGAACATAAAAAAAAGAGTCCTTAACTTAATGTTTAGTAAAATGCGTGTTTCTAGTCATAATATTGTTTGAACCAGACGAAAGGACTCATAAAAGCCAATAAAAAATATACAACCTTCAAGTCCTTTCCTCTCCTTCCACTAAAATTCCTATTTATATGCTTATATGTAAAAAAAAAAAAAAAAATATATACGAATATCCTCAATGTATGTGCGATTAACGAATTTATACTTAGCGAATAAAATATATTCTTCAAATACGAACAATATGTAATCGTCTCTCTACGTAATCGTCCTTTTTATTGTATAATGGACACTTATCATCAAACAAACTGTGAGTACTATCTAATATTCCCCTTATCACATAAGATATCCTCTGAATATGTATAATCATATATAATTGTCTCTTTTCATTTAATGATCGTAATCGTCAAAAAAAAAATAAAAATAAGTAAATAAAAAATAAAATAAAAGGAAAGAAAAAAATATATATATATACAGTAGCGCTCAAAAGTATTTTGTAGATTGTTTAATGTTGGAGCCTTTTGAAAATAGTATTATCGAGTATATAATTTTTGTAAGACTATAAAATAT